>JAOTQH010112948.1:0-15954 GCA_025631255.1 Cornus kousa | reverse complement strand
ACTTTATAGTGGGTGGGACCCACTGCTTTTTGGCACCACCATCCACTTCTGATTGTTCTTGCCACACATGTGACATTTTCTACTGTTTCTTAATTTTTTATTTTTATTTTAAAAAATATATATATATAAAAAGTTTATGTTGCTTTTAGCCATACCAAGCCGTGAAGAAATTTAATTCAAAACTTTGTACTCCTCTGTTTTTAAGTGGTTGAGAACTTGTCCATTCGGGTTAAATTTAATGTTGGATTGCGTGGAATTAAAATCTTAGAATTAAAATGAATAAAATTAAAGAAAAATAATTCACAAAATTAAACTAATATTATTTTTAATTTCACTAATTTTAATTCTAAAACTTTAATTTCATGTTGTCAAAGTAACCCAAAATAATACTATAATGTCATATCAATTTTTGTGCGTGTGTAAATAAGTATAACAAGGATTTTTGTAATGCTAAGAAGTCTGATAGTTGACACATTTGATTAAATTATATGTGAGTAAGGATTGACATCTTCATGATATCGGAAATATTAATAACATAATGATGATGTCAATCCTCACTTAAATAAATCAATCGGATTTATCGGACTTCAGGCTCTAAAATATTATCCAAAAAATAAAATTATTCCCGTTTTAAGATGTTTATGTGAATGATGGACACATGGCCGGTAACAAAAATACCAAAGACACCCTTTTTCATTAAAAATAATATTATAATGTTAAATCAGTTTTTTTGCCACTCTTGTAAATAGGTCCAACAAGGACTATTAAATATATATATGTATACACATATATATATATAATTTTTATTAAGAATGGCTTTTGTTTTTCCTTATTCTCAATTTATATATATATATATATATATATATATAATCTTGTTTAAAAATGGGAAAAGATACTCGATAAAATAACTTTTCTGTTTCCTTTTCTATTCCTTTCTTTCATTTCATCCTTTCTTTTTATCCTTTATTTGTTTTTTTATTTCTCCCACTACCTTGAAAACCAAATAAAGCTTTAATTTATAGCCTAAAGTGTCACCCCCAAAAAGGAGATGGCAATTTTAAAAGTAAAGTCACTCTTAAGGGTCACTATTTTTCTTTCCTTACAAAGAAAGACATATTTACCCAATTGAGTGATTTTCATAAAATTTGATTTGTATAGAACTACTGTTACTATTTCTCAAATATCCATAACTTTTCTTTTGTTTTAGTTGATCATTGATAATATATTAACATATGTTTGGGAATACCAATTTGGCACATTGAATTTGGAATTTGAAAAAATTTACTTCAAAGTTAGGAAGCATAGATACAAATACAGGTATGATGATATGGTAAATTTTTTTAAAAAATAAAATATGAGTACGGCATGATACGACAATAAAAAATTAATTTTTGGTCATTTTTTAAAAAATATTATGAATCTAAATACAAGCTCATTTTATAACACATAAAACAAGCATCCCTAGTCATCACTTAATAAAATTGAACCTTTTTTTTTTTAAAAAAAAAAAGAAGAAGAAGAAATTATAATACGTTATTATTGTTGAAAATGTTGTATTTTAAAGTTCAAACTTTTTAAAAATGTGTTATGAAGTGTTCGAGAAGCATCGGATACGTGTTAGAAATTAAAAAATATATTTTAAAATTATGAATACGTTTAGGAAGTATCAAACACGTATTCGAGAGTATTCGTGGAGTATCGATACCCGACACATATCTAATAGAGTACGCTGCTCTCCCAGAAGTATCCGTCCTTCCTAGATTCAAAATTTAAGCTGAACTTCCTTTTATTCCAATTTTAAGGCGTTGATTCAATACTTTCAAACACAACATAAAGAAAATTGTGGTTGCCAAAAATGTATTACCTAATTGGATTAAAGAAACCTCCAAGTGAAAGTAAAAATAAAAAATAATAAAAAGTGAAGTGAATGAAAGGAAAATATATTTTTTACTATGTATTTGATTAACATGAATTTTCTTAAGAAAATTATGAAAAATTATCATTTTATAGTTTGAATAGTATGAAATTTAACTTAAAAGAAAGGACATTATTGTAAATTCATAAAACTTTCTCCTGAAATAAAAAAAATTTCTTGTGTTTTTGTATTAAAAAAATTATGAAAAAGATGGTAATGGCAATTAATTTTTCCTCAAAATTTTCTTTTTCTTCCTTGCCAAACTCCTAAAATGTTTAGAAAAAAATTCATTTCCTTTTTTTTTTTTTTTACTATTTCCATCTAATCAAACTATCACAACCCGACTCAATACATAGATATTGTTCGATTTGCAAATTCTCCACGCTCACCATTTTCAAACGTGTTTACTCAGTTAGAAGACGTTCAAACATATAACTGCCAACAACCTCTCCCCCTGCTAGGCGATATGGGATGTCACTTAGCATCCTCAATGACTTGACATTTATGTGCTTGTGCACATTTCCCCCATTTTGGCTGGGGATTGGTTTTGATACCATCTCTTACCCTATGTAATTGTTGTTCGCTTTGTGCAGTCTCACGGGTCTACATAACTAGGAGACGCCATACATGTAAGTGCCAACTACATCTCCCCCAAGTGATGTGGGATGTCCCAATTTTTTTTATGTAAGGTGAGCGGATCGTGAAAAATGATATCAGAGCCAATCCTCAACCAAAAATAGTGAGAACATGCACAAGCCTGTGGAGATCAGGCTAGCAAGAAAGCTGGGTCCAATAGGGGTTGATTGTGTCGTCCCACATCGCTCCTAATTGTGTAGACACGTTTTGAAAATCGTAAGCACGAAAAACATGCAAATCGGACAATATCTAAACAGCTTGGGGTCACATGCACCAGCAAGCTGGGGCGTAATAGATGATATCAGAGCTAATTCCTAGTTGAAAATGGGAGAATATTCATTAGCCCGTGAGGGTCAGACCAGCGAAAATGCTGGGTCCTGAGAGGGGATGATTATAACGTCCTATGTCGCATGGAAGAGAGGTTGTTGGTATTTATATGTGTTAGATGTCTCATAGTTGTGTAGACGCGTTTGAAAAACCGTGAGTATGAAGAGTGCGCAAGACATTCTTTAAGAGGTCATGTTAGACTGTGATGTTTAAAATTTTCATGAATTCAAATACATTTGACATCTAAGAAGCACAAACACTTTACTAGGTATTACGTTTATGTCGGATACTGACACTTCATAGACATTTCTGAACACATTTTCGACACTTAATGATTGCGCCATAATTTACAAATAATTTTTATTATTTGGCACTTGGTTAACACATTCCATATACTTGACATCATATCCTATGCTCTTTGTCGTGTGTAAACAAACATACGGCAGTCCTACAAATAATATTACAAATATATATCAAAGTGATCAACATTAAACACATATTGGATAGTATGTAATACAAACAAAACCATACCTACAATGACAAGATAGATAGTAATATCATATATAATATAATATAATACATGCTTTTAGGTATTCAAATAGCGTCACCTCCTAACTTATGTAACTTTAGTATACAAATTATAAAATAATTAATAAATATATAAATGTATATTTATATTTATATTTATATTAATCATATTCATGTCCATGCCGTATCATGTTTAAAAAAAATTTAACGTGTCAAAATATCCATATTATATTATGTTGGAGTCTAAGTATATGTATCAATGCTTTTTAGTTTTACATTAAACTCTCAAATCATACTTTCAAATATAAGAGTGTTGATTCTAGCTTGAGAATTACCATCGGGTGTAGAAATCTAACTTTCTTTGGGAACATTTTTCTCATAGATATTTTACTTTCACTTCACCTATTTAGGAGTACTAGTCATTTTCATGCCTGCAATCATGTCTATGTTTCCAATTTAATATTTTGAAACCTGAACCATAGAGTTTGTGGTTAAATAGGGTCTAGTTCATCTCCTCCAATTTAATATAGTTGAGACCCTACTAGACAGTAACATTAGATTGAAGGGAAAAGGGTACCGTTCTGTCTTTTTGGAGTTATTTGCAAGCCTAATAGAGACTCAACTGGGATGAGATTTTTTCTCCAAAGTTGTGATTAAAGAAAATTGGGCTGAAAGGGCTCAAATTTCTCCGCACTTGGTAGCACCAAATCGACGCCTTGACAACATGAGATTCCAACCCTTTGTCACAGTAATTTTTTTGCTCATAGGGATGTATGATCCTAACTCATGGAAGGACTAGTAGATGGGAGTGTTTGGATTGGTTTGGGTAAAGTGGGTTGAGTGAAAAACAAAACCATGCACGAATGGTCGCGCACATTCAAAAGCATCTCTATGCATAGAAATCTCAACAACTTCTCAATCTCAAATGATGTAGGACTTCATTATTACCCCTCTTGGGACCCGAGTCCTTGCTGGCTGAACTATTTTTGAACCTAGCGTCCTCACTTGCTGAATCCTCATGGATTTGTTTTCGGCTAGGGATTGTTAACTCTAATAACATTTGTCTCACTCCTCCTTGTTCATATAGATATCGTCTGCTTTGCACACATTGCTCTTGCTGTTAACGATTTTTTCTCAAAACACATATGCATAACTGAGGAGTCCACACATATAAGTCTTCTTTTGGAAAGAAAGATCCTACCATCTGCAAATCTTAAGTAAGCCGCAGAAAATGCCTTGCTAGCTTCCAAAGCTAGTGTGAATACTTATGGCCTGTTTTTAACTTAATCGATGTGGTGCGAGGACTCAAAAAAAAAAAAAAGACTGGTATATGCAAGGCACTGATTTGGCATTGTATGAAAATTATGACTTCCTAAATTGACTCCGTGAAAAGTTGAAAACTAATTGAAGCATAATTGTTGCCTCATCTTCCAAAATGGCCTAAAAAACAAAAGAGAAAAAAAAAAGGACCAAACAACCTAAAATTGTTAGATGCGAGACTTCTTTGAAAGGCCAACTGTATAGTGAAAAAGTAAAGAATTTAATGAAGTGCTTATAAAGATCGCAGTACTCATGTTCAAAAGTCTTCTATTATATAACTCAAATGGTCTGTATCAGACAATGAAGCATTATTTAATTCTTTAACTTTATTGGCAACAAGGAGAGAAAAGTCAGCATAACTTTAGTACTCCATACCCCACCAATTAAAAAAAAAAAAAGAAAAAGAAAAAAAAAGAAATTGTAAAGCCAATGTCACAAAGAAAAAGTCCATAAAAAAAAATTCTTTTTATAACATAAGGTGGTCTATGTGCACATTTGATAAATGTTTCCAACCTTTAGGTATGGGATTGATGGAACCCTTTTTTTCCTTCCATGATTGTGCTATATGATTTCTTAGAAAAACATAGAGCCCTTAGTCTTGGCCAACCATGAGCACTGAACTACCCTTTGATTGAACCGAAGGGATGTGGGTCCCACCCAACTGGAATCCACAGCCCGTGATTGGGGCGGGGGGCCAGGCCTCAAATGTTCTGTAATCTACATTGTTCTATTTATATATTATATTATCTTGGTAGGTTGTTACATTTGTGCAACTCATTATTGTTTTTGCATCACTTTAGTCAATTAAGTTATACAGTGTCTTGACTTCCTAGAGTAACCTAATGAGACCAGGTTGCAACGTGATCGTTCATGAATCAAAAGTTCAAAGTCTCATATTTGGTAAATTTCAAATCAAAGACATAATAAGAGTGCATTCAATGACCCTGCCGTAAAAGAGTCGTCGTGATTGATAGTAGACTCGCACACATCAAATCAGAATTAATCGAGCATTTACCTTTTTATTCCACACGAGAATTATTCGCTAGTTGGATCCAACTTATAAGTCTGTTTTGATGTGTGCAGGTCTACTATCAATCACGACTTGTAGACAATGGCAAAAGTCTTACCTAACAGACTATGATACCGTCCAACCTAAGTCACACAATTCTTTAATTTCTTTTCAACCGGTGCCGCTCCCACGCTCTGCACACTCTTGCTCCCACTCCCACGTTGTGTCCCACTCCGGCTCTTTGTGACTTGGGGTTTAACACCGCCACCATCATTCCCCCTCCCAAATAAAATAAAAGTTTCTAAAAGCTAAGAAAAAGCCTAGACAGGGTAGGAAGTGGCCCTAATTTGTGTCAAGCATCAGCTCTCATTATTTTCATTGTGGGGCAATTAATAAATCCTTCGCTGCCTTTATATTGTCGCAATATCTTTTGCCATAAAGTAGTTATATTTCATATCAATTTGGGGGTCTAAAACTAAGTGAATCCTGGATGCACTAAACTTTGCAGCTCAATTAATATAACTGAACTCACGGTTTTATTCACTTTCTGTCCTCACATGAGAGACTGAAGACTCTTCATCTTTGGTGGGGATGGTTGGTCAGAGATGGTACATATTAGAGTTTCAGAAGTGTCCCTTTGAAATGAAATTAGTCCATAGACAGCATGTGGTTCTATAATCATTGGTCAGTTCAAAACAGGTTCACTCAAGATATTATTACATGGTCCAAGACTACATTGTCCCCGCCAATCACAAGCCAACACGATTATAAAACTGATATATTTGTTTATGTGTCGGATTGTAATTGGCCGGGACCATGTATGTAATCCGAGACACGTAATAATTTCTCCGAACTGAATTCGTGGCCTGGACCAGCATGCCTGTGTGTGTGACCATCCATAATTGACCATTTCCTATATCACATGCACATTTTGTCAGAGATGCATTCCAAAATGGAGTGACTTGACAAGAGCACATACCTTTGTTTTAAGATCTGCCATTGTATT
Organism: Cornus kousa; assembly: GCA_025631255.1. Lineage (NCBI taxonomy): Eukaryota > Viridiplantae > Streptophyta > Magnoliopsida > Cornales > Cornaceae > Cornus > Cornus kousa. The sequence continues at coordinate 9,213 of JAOTQH010112948.1, read as the reverse complement.
GCCAGAGTGCTATACAAGAACATAATGATGCTGCTACTAGTACAACCACCACCAATTTGGTAATATTCTCTTTCCATCGATTAAATAATTCAATAATTAGTATCCATGCAGTATATAATCAGAATCAGATACAAAAAACAATTCGATAATTAGTATCAATGCATTATATAATCAGAATCGGATACAAAAATATCGCAACGAATTTCAAAAAGTAGCAGGCATTATGCAGAAGGCAAAAGCAGTACCTTAATTTAAGGGAATTGATTCAGATTTAGAGCCATATGAGTGGCAATGAAATCCAAAGCACCAAAGTAAAACACATATATAGCCTTAAAAGTTTAAACCACTGCAGAAGAAAAAAAACAGACACACACACACACACACAACCCTCAAAAATTTAAGTTATAATGTCTTCTAACTAAACTCAAATGTGTTATAAACCAACAATATTTGCAAGTTCTTGAACAAAAAATAATTAAACTCAGACAAAAATATTACGAACATCAAAATAAAGCCTCGTGAGAGTCAATCCCTTAAAAGTTGGAAGAATCAAGAATCCTTAGGCTAACAGATTATATGTATATGATACTTTTAAATATTCCAAAGCCATCAAATGGTACAACAGTAATAGAGAAACAAAGCCAATTCTACGTGCTGACAAGAATAGAATAGACTGTGATAATGTAGAAAAAATAAACATGCACAAAAAAACGTCTGGAGGGCAGTCTGGAATCAGAAATGTCCGTATTATGGCTGATTAGTTCAGTAGACATGCCAGTCATCGTTTTGTGAAGCATGCCAGTGTGTAACACATGGAATCTGATACATACTCGTTGAAACATCATAGACAAACAAAATGAAAAATGTACCTCATAAATGCTAAGGGTTTGAGCATCTTCGCTGGTGATCAAACAAAAGGAAAAATTTTACAAGACAAACAAAATAACTGATATGGAGACAAAATAAATCTACTTGGACTGGTGAATAATAAAAGTGAAACAATAGGCCATGAAACGTTTGGACTCAGAATAATATCAATTGATATGGACAATAACTGCATAGAAAACTCATATTATTATAATGGAATTTGCAAATGCTCAATGAGCCAATAACAACAAACAAAGCCTTTTTCCATTCTGCTCTATCTAAGGCCATAACCTCAATCAAATGACATATCATTCTTTCCTTACTAACTCTATCCATTGATTTTCGGTCTTCCCCTTTCCCTCACATTACCCTTAACGTGGACCATGTCACTCTTCATTACTGGTATACAATGAACCAAAAAAGGAAAAATAATCAATAGGAACATATACTAGTTTAGAATAAAAATTAGACCGAAATAATTTCTTCTTTTACAATTCGGTACTCACGTCACTTAGTTAAAATGGAAAATAAAATGAAGTACAAGTGCGAGAAACACATGGTTCGAGGCTAAGGGCATTCACTTCATGTAAGCAATGTCAAAGATATTTATGTGCCCAGCCAAATTTTCCCGGCACACCGTTTTGGCAAAACAAACACTCGGAAATGTCTTCATTATATAGATAATGCATCATAAGGAAAACCTCATATGAGTTCAAATTTCATGCTCTATATACTTCTAGAACAATTTGGAAACATAACTGAATAAATTGAAGTGATAATATTAGATAGTGAGCAACTGGCAGAACACAACTGTTGGGATTGATCAAATTCATGAACATCAAATCATGTATTCAACATTCCTTAATCTCAACTACTTAGTGTTGATTACATGGATCTATCTGGAGAGCAAACCAAGTGGCAGCTCTACCTATTTCAACTGTCACTGCCAAACGAGGACAGCGTAGATACAAGGCACCATGGTAATGAAGTGTGGGGAAGTGATTAAGGTTACATAAGTGTCATACTCACAATCCTTCCACCTGGCTAATAGATACCATCCTGGATGTCCTAAAACCTATTATTCAAGGTTTTAGGCTATTGGAGAACTATGTCATAGTCGTATACATGTGTTTTAAATTCCACATTGGGTGTGCATTGGGTGCTCTTAGCTTCTTATATGGGTGCGGTGAACTCCACAAGTGACTAGCCCTTTTAGGTGTGGAACTGACCATAGTGACAGTGGTCTCAGAGCCAGTCTGGATGTAATTTGAATCCCAAATTGAGTGTGTATTGGGTGGTCTTACGTTTCTTAAATGAGTGCAGGAAACTCCACAAGTAACTAGTCCTTTTGGGTGTGACAGGCCCATCGTGAAAACTAGCTCAGAAGTTGCATTAGTATTCTTGTAGAATATCTATCTCTGTCCTTCGCATCTGATGAAATGTAGTTATGTTGCAACTCAAAAAAAAATTTCTTCCATAGAATCTACAAATATTTTGATCTAACAGGATCTAATCTGCCAACATTCTTATGAATTTTTTAAAATAAGAATAATGTGGTTTTCAGTAACACCTCAACATATTTCAATGTCTGGAAATGATAATGAGAAATAAAATATACAAACAAATACACACACACACGCACTTAAGGTGAGACACTTTGGTTTCGTTGGTCTAACTCTAATTTAAACTAAGAGCCCCCTGGGCAGATGCTAACCCTAATTTTGGTTTCAACCCCATGTCTGTTATCTATCATCTCATCAATTTCAATAAGAACTGCTTCAATGTCAAAATCACACTATATTCAGTGTAAAGAGAAGAGAAATCATCGATTTGGTCTGTAAAGAGAAGCACTTCATTTTGTTGTCAATTTTCACACTAGATTCAGTTTTGTATGACAAGTTTCAATCATTTTAAACGGACGACAAATCATCAGTAGTTTGCATGTGGCCGACCCCATTCATTTGGGGAAAAAAGGCAAGGATGATGATGATGATGAGAAATCATGAGAAGGTTATTGATAGGGAATAAGCATAGGCATGAGAAAGTAAGTAAGCCCTCAACATCGGAAAAGGGAAGACTTCACGGACGTTGGTGAGGAACGCAGCTCACAGTTGAACATTTACTGAGCCATTGGACAAGGCAACAAAGAAAATTTTGGTAGCAAATAAGCAATATGATCGTTGATGAAGGTCACAACTGAAATACGATAGAAGTGGTTGAAATAAAAAATAATATACAAGTGGCATAAAATACAATAGCTTCATTGTAAACCATTCAACATGGAAATTTGAAAATATAGACATTTGATGCTTGACAAGGCTGCAACTAAGATATTTAAAATGCGGCTGCAGAAGATAGAAAGAAAGAAAAAGGAAAAAAAGAAGAAGAAAAGATACCGCTTGAAATTACAATATTCTAAAGGTTCAGATTTCATGCAATATTTTCTTCACAAATTTTTGTTCAGATTTGGTAGGCAAGAGAGTTTATCTCAGGTTGTACTGCCCTATTGTATGGTTAAAACTATAAGCTGTTGACAGTGAATTTAGGTTGTAAGATGAGAAATTTGGATTTATTGCCTCTGGCAATTTATAAAATTACAAGGTTGATCCAACTGTATGAAAATTGAGTTCTCATGTCAAGTACTCAATTCTATCTTGATAAATGGCATGATGCAATTGCGAATTTTCTGTAATTCAATTGTTCATACAGCCCTTCTACATGTCAAACATATACTCCTACTAAAAAGTGGTCATTACCCAATGTGTTCCCCATTAGTCAAAGGGCGTTGGGTGCTGGAAGGGGCAGACTGGATACAGACCTACATTTGGCAAAGCGACTTCGCTCAAGATTCAAACACTTGTTCTCACGCTTGACAGCCGATAATTTTACCACTGCATCAGGCAATGACCCTCATACACTCCTACAACCCCTCCCGTATAAATTATTAACAAATAAAATGAAATAAAAATCAGAGAGAAAAAAAGTAATGAATGACTTATATGAGTTGCACCCTAAGCCTCATAATTATTAGTCACAGAAGCCAGTCCATCTGATAAAATACGTCCCAAGTTGGTGGAAACTCAACAAAAAAAGTGCCTTGAATTAATTTATTTAGGATTTTCTGGTTTGCAGATTTAGCGGGAAGAAAAAGAAAGGTATATGAATTCCCTAATCTTGCCCTTGTGTTTCAATAAAATTAGAAAGTAAAGTCCAAAACCGGTCGGCATTGAGAAGGTAGGAATAATATGTGAAACAATCTCCTTTCATTTCCATCATATTTTCTTTCTCCCTGTTCTCCCATTATAACCAAACAAGGTATAATGATATCCTTCACATTGCTTTTCGTTCCCCCTCACTAAATCAACAAACCAAACATATATTTTCCCCGGTAAGTAGACTATTCATATCCTTTTTGTTTTTTTAGGGGGCAAGTAGACATTTTATATTCATTCCAAGAGAATTCAATTTTCAATTAATTTCCAAATTTTTCAGTTTTAAATTCAAATTTTCACTTCTTTTTTTTTTTTTCCCGGCAAGAAAATCACGCCCATTTTTGTCCCTATGGGAACTTGAATCCTCACCTTCCACTTGAGGAGGTTGAGGAGATACCACTAAATTTTTACTTTTCATTAGCGTAGCATTGAATTAGAACCAAAATATATAACCTGCTCTGAAAATTTGAGATAGATGTTAAAAATGGGAACACCGAATTCAACTTTCTCCTACTTATGGAGGATGATGTATCTAAGAGTGTCCATGAAACCAGAGGCTCCTCAAAAACAAAGGCTGACTTGTGGTTAAATAAAATGATACTGCCGAAATTCAACAAGACTCAAAAGGAAAATACTGGAGCATGTATAAATGAATAAAGCAACATGAGCAGTCAGTGAGTTTCAGAGGATTTGTGGGTGCTACTCAACCACTTGCCCCTTTCACTAACGACAGGCACTTGAAAACCATGATTGTTATTAAAAGCTAATTCTAGTGGTCACTCAAGATAACAAAGTTGGGCGGCTCCAACAAAAAATCAGCAAGTTACAACCAGATAGAGTATGAGAAATGGGCATAAGAAGTTGCTGGTTTCACCTCCTTATAGTCAAGTATATAACTTGTTTAATCAAGTCCAGGGCCACAGTACAGTATGGTACAGATTTCAGCATTCTAAACGTTGAAGTCAAAAATTATCGATGACTCCATGCTTAGTCCATGAAAATCAGAAAACTCTGACTTTTGAATACGGGATGTGAAAGTCTCACGAACAAGAGTATCTCAGTTTACCAGTAGAATCCCACATTTTCTATATCTAAGAAAATTGATTTTCTATTTAAGTTTCATTGTTTCAGCATTCCCTTCTTGGCACTTATATGATCTGTGTAGGTGATCTTTGACTTTGAGTCATGAAACCATAAGGTCCATAAGTTCTTACATTCTTGCGGTGTACGCTTACGCGAAGTTTATAAAGAAGCCTGAACACATCTCCAAGACTTTTAACTACCTATCCTAATTATCTCATATATTTCTTAGTTTAGAAATATATTCTATTTAAACTCATTTGAAAATTAACATTGTTTTATATACTCTAAGATCCTTATTGAAGATTAAGCATTGGGGTGTTCTCATCACAGTCGAGTATTTCAAAAGAAACAAAGCCCAACTGAATGCTCTTCCTGGGAAACAAGATAATTTTGTTTCAATATTTAAGCTAACGAAGACAATTTAGGGTTTTGAACCATTCAAATGCAAATGTATTACACGTACTCCACAATCAAACAAGTAACCAAGTTTTAAAGTAACTTATAAAGAATACAATTTCCCAACGAAGAAATCCTAATGCTATGCATGTTGTGTGGAAAATATAGTAGTGGCCATATTGTATTCTTAAAATGCAAAGGGCCTGAACCGGTTATAATGTACTTTTTTCTTTTTGCTATAAGCTTGTGATGTACCTGGGGCATCATGGATAAGTACTGTATGAGATACCTAGAGTTAAGGTATGAAATGGAGCAGGTTGGACTCAAGATTGATCCGGAAACCAATTTACTATGTTTGGGTTGTAATGTTAATTTAAACTAAAATGGGAAGGAATCTCGGCTATGGATGTTCTTTTAAAGATATCCTCAGACCTGGGTTCATTTTGGATATAACTGTGCAAGTAGGCCATAAAATAGATTGGGTTGAACTTGAGATCCAATTAAATCTGAGTCCCTTGGAAGACCATTTGGCGCTCTAAGGCTCCTCTTAGGGTGGCATTCTTTGTGTGGATTGCCATTTGGGGTAAGATCTTGACATTGGATAACCTGAGGAAGAGAGGCATTATTATTGTTAAGCGGTGCTGCCTATGCAAAATGGGTGGTGAGTCTACGGATCATCTACTCTTACATTGCCTTGTGGCGTACGATTGTTGGTATCTTATTTTCGGATTGTTCGGCATTTCTTGGGTGATGCCCCGATCCACAAGGGGTATGATTGATGTGTGGAGGGAATGTCACGTGGGGCGTCAGGCTCGTAAGTGTTGGCGGACCGTTTCCACATTGTGTATGGTGGTGCTTATGGAAAGAGAGGAATAACAGATGTTTTGAGGGAGTAGAGGCGTCTACGGCATTCTTGAAACTTCATATCATTCGTTCCATTTTCAGTTGGGCGAAGGGGAGAAACTGTTCTTCTTCTGACGATGTTGTTGATTTCTTGGACTCCTTGGGTCCATAGATTCCTGTTTTGTTTGTGTATATGTGATGTGTTCCCCTTTTGAACGCTTTTTATGAATTTTTACTTATCAAAAATAAAATAAAAATCCGAGTCCCATTTTTTCCGAATTAGGACTTATTTGGATTATCCAGGGATACATGGGATGGATATGATTATTCCACAAGATCGGGCACAGATTCAATCATATGCGGACCCTGACATTGAGAAGAATCTGGAATTGGATTTACATGGATGTATTTCAAATCCACTCCATTTTGAGGATATAGGGAGTTCTTTGAAGATGAGGTTCCCAGATTTTTTTTATTTTTTATTTTTTTAATTGAATGGGTAAAAATGCAATGGTCATTGATATGCCTTTTATCTGGAAATGGCAAGGTACGGGATCCTTGTTTTGGTAATACGTTTAAGGATTGGAAAGCGATACACAACGAATACCTTGGTTAGGTTGTTATATGTGGCTCCGACAGGGGTTCAGAGGCAAATCCTGGAAATGCCATGGTATGCGGTCCTCCCTATTTGGTTTGACTACTCTCCTATAAACAATATTAACAATAGATAATATGAAGCGTAGAGCTAAGTTTATCCTGAACTCGTGCTATAAGTGTGAGGAGCAGAAGAGATGGTGAATCTTGGCTTTGTTTGATATTATTTCCTTGGGTCCATTGGGTTCTGCCAAGGGTCAAACCTGAGATGATCGAGACTTGAGGCAGGTTTTGCTTGGGGGAGATTGAAAGAGGTTTGAATGCATGTTGTTGTGCTTTTGATAATCAACTGGGTGGAAGGAAACAAGAAGCTTTTTTGGGGTGGGATCATCAAATGAACATTATGGACTTCCCCCTCAGCGATACCACCCCCTGCCTGGTCTTTTTCTATTCCGACATTTTGGAGAATTTTGAATATCAACTTTCAAGGAATTCCTTTCTCTTTATTATCTGATTTACTTTTTGGAAAATATGGCAGTATAGTAGCCTTTTAGCTTCTGTGTTTTGTATTTCTTCCATGTTCCTCAATGTAAAATTTATTGTGTAGATGTGTTGCCCATTTGGTGCTTTTAGTGGATAAATTTGTGCTACCCCGGAAAAAGGAAAAGCTTAAGCCACAGGTAAATCTCGATATTTACTCAAATCTTCCATGTTGTTTAAGTAATGGAGGAATTATGCAAGAAAACTGCAATTTCTCTAGATCAACCAATTACACTTGCACATGGACACATTTTTTTCCTAAGCAAAATCATGGCACATACACGGAGAATGGTTGATTTCAACAACCTATAGCATTGCTCCTGTCCTTTCTTGTCTACCCATCATCCATGTCAACATATATTCTCTGGTGCAAACATGAGATAGGTTTCCCAACAAATATCCTAGTGGGAAATTCAACAAGTCTTTTATAAGTTTTTCTAATATTATCAATCCAATAATATTTCATAATTATACTCTTTCAAATAATCAACACCTCCCTAGGTAATGAGGAAGCCTTTAGTGAAACTTCTCGCCAATTTCAATGGATCCAACTTTACCAAAAAAAAGAAAGGTCCCCAGTAATTATTGACATCTGATTTGAACTATAGGGAACTGGTCAACCAAGCCAGAAGGATGTGGCAAACAAAATTGTAAAACACTCACTTCAGTAGGAATGGAAAAAGATTTCCTAGGTTACACAACCTAGAGTTATGATAGCAATGTGCTAAAACTGTGGGAAGAAACAATAAGCCCCACATACAACAATTTTTGCCTTTTTCTTTTTTTCTTTTTAACTACGGAATGTAAATACAAAACCTATTGGAATCTATAACTACAGAACCATCATAGAAATGAATGAAACAAGACATATACTCAGATGTAGTATCGATTACACTAGGGACATTTCATTTTTAAACCTATCAAATCCTCCAAAGCCTTAAATACAAATAATACAAATAGTTTTAATGAAGAAGAAAGGGGGGAGGGGAGGATGCGTATGGTGATGTCTCGGAGACTTTGAACCCTATTCTTCCAGACTTGAAATCGTTTATACGTAACTCAATCAATAATTTAATACAAAATGCATGATGGACTTTTAAGGAAATAAAGGCCACTTCCATCATGTAAAATTAACATGGGCAACCCACAAGTCGAAATTCTAGAAAAAGGTATATGCCGACCAAATATGGCTTCAGGGCTCAGCCTAAACAGTTTACAACTAATTACGCTGCCATGTATTACTAGAAAAATAGAACCATGCTATGAAGGGGGTCAAGAACACATTTATCAGAACCTTATTTCAAGGTGCATGAGGTGGAACTTTAAAACCCTAAACATCAACAATTATTACATGTACTCCAAAGGATCACCAATTTAGATTTTATTTGGCATGCAAGAAGCACTTCCCTTGGTTAACACAAAAGAAAAGAAATTCGAGCTCTCAAAATGCTCCAAGAAGTTGTATCTTTCCTCTAAGAATCCCCAATTGAATCTTGTGGAAAAGGATAGAAGTGTTGAAAAGCATAAAACGGAAGAGGAGAGATAAATAAAACAAGTAGAACACAAAGATATTACGTGGTTCGGCCACTAGGGTCTACATTCACGACACAAAAAGCCCAAAGGGCTACATCACTTTTATAATACTCTCTCAACTCATATGCAATACAATGGTGGAGAC
>JAOTQH010112840.1:0-15957 GCA_025631255.1 Cornus kousa | reverse complement strand
GGGTGTAGCCAACTAATGACGAGAACACTGAATTGACCCTGAAGGTATGATCGTTAGTGGGCAAATATCCCCAAAGAAACTTCAGATATTGAAATATAGTGGGAGTGGATGAAAGTGCTCCTCCGAACTGAACAGGCGTGCAGAAAGATGAACCCTAATATTCACGTAAATGCACAATCTGTTCATTAATTCACAGAGTTGGCAGTTGGTTGGTCTCCGGCCATCTTCAAGAACTAATTAAATTTTGAAATCTATCAAAGAAGTTGAGAGATGAAATTATGAATGGCAAAGATAAGCCGTGTATGTCTCCTATAATGATCACACCCAGACGACTGGAGAGATTGGCCTTAATTGCCTAGGAGCTAGGTCTTGACGAACTCAGAGACAATTGGTTGGGATTGGTGGGTAGGGCATTTTCTCATTGTCTTCAGGTACTGTTTGGTCCAGATTCAGGTATGCCAACAGAACGCTCCTTACAGTGGACTGAATAGATAATAGTGGGTTGTATGTGGAAACCAGGTTAGATGTTATGCACTGTTGGAGGATCCAGAGGAACTGCATGTACAATGTAGAATCATTTTATTTATTTTTTTCTTTTCGTTCTTGCTGTCAAGTTATTATTGTCACTGTCTCTTAATTTTTTTATTTTTATTATTTTTTTTTTTCACCTTTCTTTGTTTCTCAGAAGGTCCTCGTCATTGACACTTGTGTTTCGTATATTTTCTGTCTGCGTGAGAGAGCCGTCTTCTCCATGTGAGATGCAAGAGGATTTGTTTTTGTTATGTATTATTGACGAAAGACCTTATAGCATAATGTTGGTTTTTCGTTTCATTCACACAATGTACTTGCAGAGACTAAAATCCTCAAACCTTTCTCTTTGAAAGTAGAGGAGATACTTAGAACACATGCCTTTATGAACGAATATATGGCTCAACATATTCTAAAATATATATTCTTGCTCTTCTTGTTGCCCGTTCTCTTAAACTCACTATTATGCCATGTGAACCCATTTACCCTTCATCCTGAGATTTGCCTAATGTGACCTTTCCTATCCCCTGTAAGTGATGCCTAATATGATTTCTTTTGCTGCGTTTAATATGCAGGAATGGAAGGAAATGTCCCTCCATCTATTCTACCTTAGAAAAAAAAAAAGAATGAAAATTCATTCTACATCTTGATTTATGAATGGTCATTTCATTCCTTAGTTATTTTTTTTATAAAATAAGAAATTATGTTCCCAAAAATATGCTAAAGTTCCAAGTCCAAAAATCACTGCCACCGTCATTGCCGCCGCCACAATTGTTGCCGCCTACCTCCACCACCAAGCCGCCACCGCCACCGCTACCTCCATTGCCTTACACCACTGCCACCACCGCCGCCGCCGCCACCACCACCACCACCCTACACTACTAGCATTGCCTTCCACCACCTACACCATTGTTGTCTTCCACCACCACCTACATCATTGTCGCCTTCCACTTACACCACCACCGCCTTCCACCACCGCCTTCCACTTACACCACTACCGCCTTCCACCACCGCTGCCGCCGCCTTCTTTCAATTTATCATTGATATTTGTATTTTGGAGAATTCAATTTGAAATTATGCCATTCTAGGTTTTAATTTTGGAAAATATATATATATATATATATATTTATATGTATATTAAATATAAGTAATGGTCATTCCATACTTAACCTTTTTTTTTTCATATTTGCAACCAAATAGTAGGACGAGAATAAACATTCCATTACTTCTATTTCGTAACAAACGCAGCATAAAAGGAGACTAGGCAATTTACTATGATAAAAAAAGAGCTTTAAAAGTAGAGATACTATAACAGGGTTCGTCTACAACAACCAAGTACTGCAAACTTTTCTACTTCATAAAAAAATATCTGAATCCTCCCTCTCATCCTAGGGACTAACCCAAAAGACAAAACATGACATAAGAAAAGAAAAAAATTACGCTCATTTTCTCTTCTTAGCAGGTGGCTGGGGAATCTCTTCATCTTCCTCTTCCTCTTCCTCTTCATCCTCCTCTTCTTCCTTGGCACATTTTCTCTTCTTAACAAGTGGCTGAGGAATCTCTTCATCCTCATCTTCCTCTTCATCCTCCTCTTCTTCCTCATCATCTTCATCGTCGTCATCCTCATCTTCATCGTCGTCATCCTCGCTTCCACCATCACCATTGGCCACAGGCACATCCTCAGGATCCCCTTCATCCTCATCATTTCCCTCTTTGCCAGGCAAATCATCCTCCTCACTACCATCATCATCATCATCCTGATCTTCTTCACCATCATCGTCATCCTCATCATCATCCTCTGTTTCACTGCCATCTTTGTTCTCAGGGCCAGGCTTCTTCATCGTGTTAATTTCAGCTAATGAAACCCTGCAAAAAATTCAGTACTCTAATTGTATTCATTCCCCCTCTTGCAATTGAAGCAACAAGAATGGGTGTCATACCAAATGAAATTATGTCACTGACCTTTCAATTTTTTCAGGCTCCCGAAGGAAATCAATGCTATCCGGAAGCTTTCCCATCTGAAACAAACCAAACACATCCTGAAGAAAAGTACTCATCTAAAATGCACATATTTGTAGACAATGAATAATAAAGTATAGGAGACGTAGAGCAACAGCAAGAGAGAGAACCAGATTAGATGGCAAATGCACATCAAAACATATCAATAAGTGACGGAACAGTTTTGACACAAGGTGCATTGTTTACAGCCTATGTGTAAATTGGTAAAGGATAGCAGAATGATTTGCAACAGCTACTTCGATAATAAGAAACCACCCCAGAAGCACACGCATTCAAATTATTCCAGACCGTTAAACTCGATTCATTTGAACCCAAAAAAAACCATATATGCTTCATGGATCGTATGCAATTTAGATGATTTTTTTTTTTATTCGGCGGTTCGATCTATGATTTATCATTCATGGACATAGATAAGATCCTTCCATTTAGCAGCACCTTATGATGGCATAGCCTTTAAAGTAGTTAAGGGCGAGCCTCAAAAAGGCTTACGGTGGATACCTAGGCACCCAGAGAGACGGGGAAGTGCGTAGTAAGCGAAGAAATGCTTCAGGGAGTTGAAAATAAGCATAGATCCGGTGATACCTCAACATCCTTGAGATGTAATTGGGGTAAAATCTAAAGTTGCAAATTTACGAACGGCCAAATGCTAGAAAAAAAAAACAAAAAACAAAATATGTATCATACCATATTGCTATCTGCCATATTGTTCAGTATTTAAGCACTATGCTTCTAGGAATCACTTCATCACTACACAAACCCAAAATAATAAATGCATTATATATATATATATATATTTCCTTCTTCTTTTTTCTTTTTCTTTTTTCTTCTTTCCCAAAAAGCCAATTGCATAGCTTAATAAGAAACAGAACAATCCATAGAGAGAGCCTCAAAGCTGTACATGAGTACTTTTGGGGCAATCTAATTACTAGGGAAGAAAAACTTATCATACCCTAAACCCCAAATCCACCTAATGTACAGGAAATATACTCAAGTTGCCATAAATAAATAATAATACCCAAAAAAAACAAAAAAAATCCAACAGCAATTCTGGGTAAGTAATTAAGCAAATAATAATAATAATAATAATAATAATAATAATAATAATAAAACCAATTCAATAAAGAAAAAAATAACCCCCACAATACAAGTAACACTTCTACAAGGACGAAGCCAGACGTAATAATAATGAATTCACGACAAAAGTAAGTAATCGAAACAATTACGAAACCAAAGAGAGAGAAAAGTACGTGGTTGCGTTATTACCATGAAGACAAGGCAAGCAAGAGATTTAGCAGCAACAATGGCAGTCTCAGCCACAACAGCTTCTATGACAGAACACGCAAACCTATCCAAAACAACAACATCACAGGACAAGCACTCCATCTCCACTCCCCCCACCACCAACTACAACAAAGCCTAGAGAGAGAAAGAACTAAGCTTTAGAGAGAGAAAGGGAAGAGAAGCCCTAAAATAGAGAGACAAAATCAGAGGAAGAACGAGTGAGATTCCACAAAAACCCTAGGAGGGTTTCCAATTTGGGAAGGTTTTATCTACTTCCTACTTTCTTGGCCCTCTCTCTCTCTCTCTCTATCTCTCTCGTCTCTCGACACACTATAGTGCGAGTGTGACGCTCAAATAGGAAGTGTGTCGATAGTATAGTGTGACAGGTGGCTGTGAAATTGGAAGGTGACGGCACAATCAAACGTTCGTATTTTTTATTTTATTTTAACCAAACGTTGGTATTTTTTTTTTATTTTAGTATAGTGTAGGGGTGGTAAAAATCCTCAATTCGAAGGGAAACCGTCCCGTCCCCGCCTCATTTAAAGTGAGTTTGGAGAACCGTTTACTTAAATAGGGTGGGGATGGGGGTTTAAAAAAAAAAACCGGCCAGTTGCAGAGCGGAGGCGGGGGACTAAGATCCCCACCCCATATCCGCCCCGTTTAATATTTTAAATTACTAATTTATCTTACCATGTTAATATATTTACCAAATTAACCTTCACACTCTCTCTCTATATGTATATATATTGGAAACCCTACACTTAACACTTCCATATATGTATATATATGTGTATATATGCTATGATTGTGTTTAAATAAATATAATCGGTTATGGGGCGGGGGCGGGGCAAGTAGGGCGGGGGATGGGGCGGTTATGGGGATTGAAGGTAAAAAATTAAACGGTTATGGAGCGGTTTTGGGGGTACCAAAATTAAACGGGGATGGGGATGGGGAATGGAAAACCCGCCCCAAACCGTCCCATTGCCATCCCTAATCATGCATAGTGATTATTAAATATAAAAAATAATAATTATTAAAAACGATATAACAATCATCACATTTAACGGCCATCCACACTGTAGTAGACAAATTTTTTGGTCACGGAAATATAAAAGCACAATTTGAATTGGAGTGGGATGAAGTGAGACTTGTGCTTTAGTACTTTGTTGAAAAATGAATGATTGGGGCACTGTTATGATCCGAACAATCTGGAGATGTGTGTTTTTTTTTTTTATATTTAAAAAAGGTGATGTTTTGGAACTTATAGCTTCAATTGTTGTCATTTAGATTGCAGAGTTTGACAGATAAACAACAAAGTTGAAGTCAAAGGTTAGTTTTGCTCAAATGGTTGGAGATTAACAACCACCTCGTGCACATGGGGATTGGGGCCAGGTCTTTCTTTTTTTTTTGCTTTTTTTCTTCTTCTTTTTTTTATTATTTTTTTGTGTAAAGTCCACATCTACTTTTTTTTTTTTTTTATATAAAAAGTAATATTTATTTGGGCTTTGGATGCTCATTTTAATTGTTTTTCAAAACCTTTTTGACACTAATCATATGGGACAAAAAGTTGTTAAATGGCAGGTGAAGTGGATTAGTTGTGTTTCATGGCTAATATTTCTAAGTGATGTGTCCAAAAGGCAAAAAGTGGAGTTGACATGGGTACCTTTGCAATTCTTGTTCGGGGAATGGTGTTAGTGTCGTGTAGATATAATGTTATTATATTAAATAATTTCATTCTAACATAATTCGCTTAATATTCATCTCAGACACTAACATAACTTATTTGCACTATTAAAGGAGTCAAGCATGTAATTTATTTAATGATCTATTTATTAAAATAAAAAATAATATTATTTAAATTATTAATAATATCAACTCAAACAATATACATTAGAAAAATATAAGTTTTCAACCAATCAAATTACTAAATAACATCTAATTTATAAAAGAGTAATTACAAGACATAAGTTTAGGTAGTTACTTTGGAACTTAGATATAAATTTGTTTATAACACGTATATGTAAAAGGGCGTATATAAATGTATTAACCACCTCAACTCAAACACAACACAAATAAATAAATAGGTTAATCGTACCGATCGACCCAAATCTGTTTAAGATCAACACGAATCTATTTAAGATCAACACAAATCAGTTTATTTTGTGGCGTGTTCGAATCATGTTAGCAGGTTATGTCAAACTTTGCCCACCCCTAAACATAGGCAAGCTCCAAAGGTGTCATGTTTGTTTGTGAAATGGATTCTGTACTTTATTCAACTGTCCTCATTGTTTATACGTGTGCTCAATTACACGCATGCGATTTAAATTATCAAATACAGTATAACACTTAATCCAAATTGTTATGTCAAATCTCAAATTATATATATAACTAGAAAACACGAGTAGAAGAATACTCATTCTTGATGATTTATGCATACAAAATAAGAAATTGCAACAAAAACGAACAAATAACTAATAAAATTTTTGATAAAAAATTTAGGCTTAACAAAATCACTAATCAAATTACAAACACCTAATTAAAAGCATCGAATTAAAGACTTGAATTTGTAATTAGTTTAAATTTTAAATTTAAAACATTAATTCAATGCTCAAAATACAACGTAACTTAATTATCTGCTTTCATTCTTGGATTAACCTATTTTTTAAATAAATAAATAAATAAAAGTGAGCAAATCGGAGATTTATGGTGCACATTTAACTTGTCTAGTGTCAATGAAGTATCGTCATATTAGTTAGAGCCATGTGGTGACAATTGGTTTGCAGATATGAGGTGTAAATGAGTCTCTTATCAATACAGTATATAATATGGAGTTTGATTAAGAAGCTACTGCAAATATTTGGCCCCATTTGCCTCTTGTCTTGAGGTGGCCTGTCCTGCCAAGTGCCAAGGTCAACTTATTAGCAGATCTTACACCCAGGTACCGTACAAATATATATATGTGTGTATATATATTATGCATATTTGAGAATTGTATACGATTGTGCACAGATGGGAGTCCCATACATATATAGTGCCACATCATCATATACATAAAGAAAAAGAAAAAAAGAAGATAAGATGTCCTTATTCTTCAGTATTTGCATGCTAACTTGTTTTTTTCTTTCGTCGCCCATTCTTTTTGTATCTGTTCTTTTGTCATGGTGCGCCGGCCGCCCCTTACCTATTCGTTGTAATGTTATGTCATTGTTGTACACCTGAGACAATTTTTATTTGCAGAGACAATTTTTGGATTATTTGTGTTCAATTAAATATGTAAAATCTCCCCAAATACAAAGACGATGGAGGAAATACTTAAAATTTATGGTTCTATATTAAATTGACATGGCCATCCAGCAATTAAAAACCAACTAATTTAAATTACATTTAGAGCATGAAATTGGCACATTAAAATTGTAATAATAATTTTTTAAAAAAATAGTTGAAATTAATTTTGTCAGAGCATCCCTTTTCTTCAAGTCATTTTTTTTTGTTTTTTTTTTTTTGGGCAAGCCAAACACCACTAAGCCCTGCTTACATCAATAACAGCACAATGAAGAATTTCTCATGGAATATCATCCAGAATAAAATCGGTTGAAATATTGTTTCGTGAGAGTTTTGCAATCAAACGAACCACCTCGTTGTCATGCCAAAAAACATGACGAATCCTAAACCAGGCAAAATTTTGGAGCGCAAGATTATACACTCTTTTTCTTTTTCCATTTTTTTTTCTTCACATATTAATATGGGTACTACCTAGTATCAACCTTGCAGATGGTAGGTAGGTGGGAGTGTTGAAAATTACACTAATGTTAGCCACTAATTGCATTAGGTCAACACAACTCTGGTTTCAAAATTCTCTCTTTCCTTGTTATACTGTGCTATTGTTTGAATTCATTAGTAGTGTCTGTCAAACATGTTTTGTGATTGAGGTCTCACAGCTAACAGGGATTGTGGGATTAGCATACTTGACCTAAAGCTTAAAACTAGGGTTTTTATCGGCCATCTTTGTCTTTTTTCTTTTTTTCTTTTTCTTTTTTTTATTCGGTTATTGGACCATTGATTGACATTAATTTGCTAGCATAATCTTGGATTCAGCAACATCGTTTTGACAAAATTGGGATAATAAACTCGTTGATCCAAAGGTGACCAATGTTCAGATATTATGGCTAGAAAGATGAGCTCCATGTCTCGCTCTCACTGGTGTTGCGCCCTAAGACACTGAAATCACTTTTTCTTAACAGTGATTAAAGAATCAGATTAAAGGTTATTTTCCTATTACGACTAATATATTAGGTAGAAAGTCAATTAAAGTGTACTTTGGATTGATGTTATGATGTTGCCAGCCATGCAGTCAAAACTCACAAGGACATAACTTTTAAAGTCTTTTTTTGAGTTAGTCAATCTTTTAATTTTCTTCTATGCTGAAAATAACAAAATTTTCTCATTTAACTCATTCAATTTTTACATAAAAATGATAACTTTTATATATCGAGCATTATCAAATTAATAATTTTTTTTGAATGTTAAATATAATCGTGACTGCATAATTTTGTATGTGAATCCTATGGTGATTCGCAAGATTTATGTATATACACACACATATAAATACATATTTATACATATATTTGTAATGCACCAAAGCCAAGAATCAGTGCATCACTTAGGGGACATAAAGTGGAAGAGCCTTCTTCTATGAGGGTTCTTGGTTCCATAACTGACTTCTCTTTAAGCAGCACAAAAAGTCTAGCAAAAAAAACACAGAAAGTGAAGATTAGTGTGTGATGTGTGTTACTCGCAGCCCTAGCTGTGGGGTCCAGTGAAACACACGCTAATAAACATTACTTCCTGCCTTTTTTTTTTTTTAAAGAATCTTTTTCCATTTTGTAATCTCAAAATGCTCCATGAATTACGCTGCCTCTTCTTACCATTTCCTTCCAATATTCTCTCTCTAGATTTTGACTTCCTTTCTCTCTCTCTAGATTTTGACTTTCATCTTGTTTCACCCTTGAATACAGATCAGAAGTGGAATAGAAGAACTGAAGCAGAATGTAATCAGATATATAAAAAATGAGAGAGAACCCATATCAGTTCACATTTCGAAATGAAATAAATTGTTTTCTTACACACTAACCACTTTTTAAATTGGGTGAATTAAATGGGCATTGGGGTTGATGAATTGGGCTTCCTTTGAAAGTCAACCAGAAAAGCCTAGCATTTGATGAAATCATAAAAGCCTCACCTTTTCTAATCACTCCACTGAATTTTTTACCAAAAAAAATGATCACACTGTCATTTTAGTGTTATTATTGCTTCTTCAATATACTGCTCTCATTTGAAATCTTTCCTTCTGGGCATCAAACTTGTATCTGCCTAAGATTTCAATAATCCTTTCTCTATCACACACTCTCTCTCTATATCTATATATATATATATATTTGACTTGCAAGTTCCTTTTAAGGTAAAAATAATTGGGTAAACAATTGGGGTCTTTATCACAAAGCGTGCTTATATCATACATTACCCAAATGCCAATAACCTGAAAAACATCTCTGGTTTATCTTCATTTGGGTTTTTAGATTTGTGTCTGGTGACAGATGGGATTATTTTGGTTCTATGTTTCAAGCCACAAGCTACAATCTTGGTGAGTTTTCCTCTCTCTTTCCTGGAAAACATGGATTGGATTTTCTTTGAAACCAAACAACAAAGCTTCCTTTCTCCATCACAACAACCATATTTTCTCTCTGATCTATCTCCTCCTCCTCCTCCTCAAGTTTCCAATCTCCAATCTGGTTTCAGTTTGAACAACAAGGTAAGTCCAAGCATATTACTCATCATTGTAATTCTTGCCATTATCTTCTTTGTGTCTGGTTTGCTTCACCTCCTTGTTAGATTTCTACTGAGACCTCCGGTGAGAGGCCCTGATGATTTGGACAATGTGACTGCTCTTCAAGGTCAGTTGCAACAACTCTTCCATCTTCACGACGCCGGTGTCGATCAGTCTTTCATAGACACGCTCCCTATCTTCAACTACAAAGCCATTATCGGAGTAAAAGACCCTTTTGATTGCGCTGTGTGTCTGTGTGAATTCGAGGGTGAAGATAAGCTCAGATTGTTGCCCAAATGTAGTCATGCCTTTCACATGGAGTGTATAGATACATGGCTATTGTCTCACTCCACTTGCCCTCTTTGTAGAGCTAGTTTGCTCCCTGATTTCTCTCCCAACAATAGTTGCTCACCAATAGTCCTTGTTCTTGAATCCGGGAGTGAGAGCTCCAGAGAGATTGTCTCCGACAGAGATGGTGGTGGTGGTGGTCTGGGCAGTACCAATTTATCAGCAAGAGCAAATTCCCATCTGGGATTTCATTGTGAGGAAGATTTTGGATCGACCCGGTTCGATATTTCGCATAAATCTTGTGAAATTCAGGTGAAGGATGATTCAAATCAAGAAAAAATGGTGGGTGCAGAGGAAAAAGTTGTGCCTATTAAGCTTGGGAAGTTTCGGAATGTTGATGGTGGTGGTGGTGGTGGAGGTGAAGGTAGTAGTACTAACAATAGTGTTGATGCAAGGAGGTGCTTCTCTATGGGGTCATTTCAATATGTGATGGATGAGAATTCATCACTGCAAGTACCCATTAGGACTCCATTGAAGAAACAGTCAAGCAAGAAGCCTAATCTGCCGCCATTAAACCCCGGTCACAGGACGGCCATTTCTGAATATGACTGTGAATCAAGAAGAGATTTCAATGGTTTTGAGCCATTCCAAAGTGTTGAAATTCATGGTGGTAGCGGCATTAGTAATGGCAATGACAATGGGAATGGGAAAGCTATTGGGAGGAGCAAAAGGGAGAGCTTCTCAGTGTCCAAGATTTGGCTAAGGGGGAACCAGAAGAACAAGGCTAATTCCACTCCGGCGGAGTCGTCGAGGCGGGCCTTTTCGTTCCGGTTTCCGGTGCACCGGGATATATTCGCCGGCGAGGAGTGGAAGGCCAAGAATTGTGGGAGTGATGCAAGGAAGGCTAAGTCTGAGATTGGGACAGAGAATTGGAATAATGGAGGAGGGAGTGAATTTGGTTGTGATGAGGAAATTCAGAGCTGCAATAGTTTGGAATCTCAAGCAAAAACACCATCTTTTGCTAGGAGGACTCTGCTTTGGCTTGTGGGAAGACAAAACAAGGTGGTTCACTCATCTTTCTCACCCAATGTGTAATTTTTTTTTTTAATTATTTTAATTTCTTGCTTTACTAGATACTTTTCAGTTTGATTTCTTTATTCTGGATGGGTATTAGATAATATCACAGAAAGGAAAAGGAAATATGCAACTAGGACTGAGATTTCAATACAAAAATGTATGCATTTTACTGTAAAATGTTTTGTGTTCTAGGGCATAATAGATGTGAAATTTTGATTATTCTTTTCATATATTTTTTTTCTCTTTTTTTATTTTTTGATGTTAAAGCAAACACGCACTTTTTTGCTCATATCTGGACTCGAACCCCTCCTATCTTCTTTGAAGATGAGGAAGTTATACCATTAAGCTAAAGACCCTTTGGTTGCTTTATTTAACTTGGTCCTAAATAAGTAATTCATTTTTTTTCCCTCTTTTTTCATTTCATTTGTACTTTAATCTAACCATGCCCTATGTTTAGTTGTTAATGCAATTGATTTATTTTGGCCGGACAAACGAGTATTTCTCAAATGTGACAAAATTTCTTTTTGACAATTCTTGAAGACTTGGTTTTTAGCTTCAAAAACCTTTATTGTGTCAATTTCTTATTTATCACTTTGAAAATAATTAGCTTTCAACATAATACTAAGAGGGCCTTCAAAGATTGAATTTTTCAACACAGTTTGTAAATGAGACAAATCTCTGAATCGACTAATTTATCTCATAAATTAATATGAGTAATTTATGTTCAAGTAAATTCAATTCACAATTCCTAGTCAAAACTTAGTAAACTAACAAAATTTTAAATATATTATCGTATAAAATATCTCCTGCAAACATCTAACCATGCATATTTTAAGCCAAGCTTGAATATTTTGATCTGTCTTGTAACTAACCATACTTCATCTTGTATTTCTTTATAGAAAATAGATTTTTTTTTTTTTTTTTCCCACTCAATTTAATCTATGAGAATCATTAATTAGTCCTATTTATGTGATTACCATTTTATTCTCTAAGTACAAAAAAAAACAAAAGAATAGCTAATTAGAAAAGCTATAGTTGTCACCATTCTTTTATCGACTTTAAATGCTTGTAGGGTTGGTTGTTAGTTGTCACCATTCTTTTATCGACTTTAAACGCTTAGTGGGTATGAACGAAGGCTCAAGTTCAAAGGGCACTTGAATGATAGAAAATTCCAAATTTTCATTCTCTTCATTTTCTTTCTCAAGTTCTTTTACAAATTAAATTATAATAATAAGATGTTCATGGATATTCTCATTCTTTTCGCTCCGTAAAATATTTTGTGTGTTTTTTTTTTAGTGCTTGATTATCGTAAAACATTTAGAAAAAAAAATTATTAAAACTTAACAAAAAATAATTTATTCATCAATAAATTATTTTACTCAACATAGACCTTCACCGCCTAAAAAAAAAAAATTTATATATATATATATATATATATATTACCTCAAAAAAATTTTAAAAAAAAAAGAAAAGAAAAAAGATATTTTACTCAAAACAAACGTATTAATGAGAAATAGACTAATGGAGTAACCAGGCGTTAGAGATAGCCTCACGCCACACACTTCCTCTTTGTATAGGGCATGTTTGATGTTATGTTTCTGTAAGTTAAAAGGGATTTAGTTTGAAAAGTCAGTTTCAGCAGTGTTTACTGTTTAGGACCTAATTTCCCCAATATCAAAAATATTAATGATATAATAGTAATATCAATCCTCAATTATATAAATCAATCATAATTATTCAACTTTCGAACTTCAAATCATTAATCTCAACATTCAACAACTTTCCTAGAATAAATCACTTTAATAGAATTTATGACAACACCAAATATGCACGCTTAGTCCATCCTATAATGGTTGGTTTATTTGGTGCTTGAATTTTGATTTAAAAAATTCAAAATCTCAATAAATGTTTCATTTAATTCATTTCAGTTAATTGAATTTGAATGCTTTTTCAGTGGTTGGACAGCAAAGGTCATTGCGGTCACAGGCTGTTGCATTTATTGAGAAGGCATTTTCAAAGTGTAAAAATACAGATAGGGGTATTGACTAAACATTAATGGGGTGATGTTATTACTGTCACGAGAACCGTTGAGGGCTGTTGTCTGGTGTTTATATATGTGACCTAACACCTCCACATCTTCTTGTCCCTCTTGCATACACTTAAAACCATTTTTTTGTTTTATTGACACTTAGAAATTGCCATTTGTGTCCTTTCCCTTTCCTTCCTTCATAGTCGATGTGTGTGGGTGTAATGGAAAATTCAAGAATTGCTTAGGTTAGGATTAACTTTTGTAAAATTCAATTCATTTAAATCGGTATTATTTTACGCAGTCTCGCTCCTCCTACTTTCACTCTTTGTGATTTTAATTTTGTTGTTTTCGTGCTTCTCCCCTCACTCCGGCTCCCGTTTTGTATGACTTAAGTTTGTGTAAGATTCAAATATATATATATATATATATATACACACACACATACTAGCCACAACTTACATGGCTTATATATTAGATGAATAACAATCCTGAGTTTTTGCAAGACATGGAGGAGGGTTAGAATATTTATTAGTTTAAAATCAAATGGGCAAGTTTAATTCAATGGACAGGTGTTAAACGGGCTGTGCAGGACTAGACCGGTCCTAAAATATCTGGACCCAGACATGGTTCATGCTCGTTATTCTTTGGGTCAGGCCGGGTAGTGAAGAAATTAAAAAGAAGGTGCAAGGTCGGCCCAAATTCTGGGTTCCACCTTTTGTCAAATTGGACTGCCCACAAAATGTGGAACCAAAGCACGAGTCAAGCCTTTTACAGATGGGGTGTCCATTAGCTGTGGAGGATCATTTGGATGATTTATTATTATTATTATTAGTATTATTATTATTTTTTGTCATGGGCGAGATACACACTTCACTCACACACATCTATTTTGTCCTTTGAAGATTCAACCTCTCACCATCCATTTTAATTTATTGTGAATTTAAAATTGTTTAACTACTCATTTGTATCCATTTTGTCCTTTGAGATTCAAACCTTCGCCATTCATTTTAATTTGTTGTGAATTTAAAATTGTTTAACTATTAATTTGTATCCATTTTGTCCTTCAGAGATTCAAACCCCCCAGCTAAACCACATACCAAAATCCCGAGCAGTTAATGAAAAGAAAACAAGTATAACAAACACAATAGCACCAAGAAAAATTACTCTTACTTAAAACATCGTCCTTTCTAAGGACAATCTCCTCTGAAATCAACTTAAAAATTTGTGTCAAACCCACCATTTCCATATCACCAAAGCTCCCAAAATCACCCACCATCAAATATGTTGGTGGAGCTTCTGATCACCCCTCACACGAACTGTACACATTTTTTAGTCAGATTAATGAGTGGTCCCGCTATCTTTGAGAACCTCTGAATGAACCTCCGATAATATTGTCACGTCCCACATCGTTTGAAAAGGAGGAGAGAACTTTGATGAAACTTATTTGCATGTGTAGTTACATTTTGAAAAAATTATAAAATCCGTTTATTAAACAGGTAAACGTGTTAACCCGTTTAATGACCTCTTTATCAAAACGAGACATTTAATATTTAATCAAATACTAAATAATAGAAAGAAAAAAAAAGTTTTTCTTTCATTAAGATTTTCAAGCGGCTTTTCATTTGAATTGATCATTTTAGGGTTTATATATAATATTTGAAGGGGTTTATATGTTGAATGTTTTGTTTATTGTTTATAAATTGCTATTTTAGGGTTACAAGGGTTGGCATTTTGATCCTCATAACCTGCAAATACAATATCTATCTATATTGTCAACCCCATGGGATGTGAGGGCGTGTTTGATTCGATTTAATCCAATAATGTACTCATCAAGATGCCCCATAACATATGCAGAAACTGAACAGTGAGATAGTTCATGAGAATATAAAAAAGAAACAATAAGATACCATCCATTTTAGTTTATTGTGAATTTAAAATTGTTTAATTATTCCTTCGTGAACTCTGGTAACTTTTCTATTCTCAAAGTAATTATATTTGAAATGTTGGTTCAATTTTGTATGGTATAGTACTGCATTTCCAACTATTTACTAAAATTGGAATAAAGTAGATTGAAATCTTTTTTATGAAAAAATTACATCATTATCTTTGGTGGCATACAGCTATCAACTTCTGTGGAGAAAAAAATTAATCTCCTCCTTACAAAACAAACATCAGCCAAGAAAAAACATCTATCAAGAATGGAAGTGTTAGCAAAAACACTTCGTTTTTTCATTTATTCTCATCGTTAACTTCATTTTTTTCAAACAAGAAAAGAGTAACGTCCATATATCTGAAAAGAATGATTTCTAAAAATGATACCCTCACTTATTTATAATCATTGTAATACCTAAATAAATTATAATTAATGTTTAAAGTCTAGTCTATAACTTTTCACCAAAATATCTATATATTTATAAACTCTTCCCTTCTAAAATATACCAACTTTTACAAACTCTCCCAAGTTTAAGAATCTTCCATTCCGTATACAATGTTTCACAATTTAACATAAATGTGGAAGACTTTAGAATTTTATTCTACTCATCTAAGTAGAGTCCTCGAATAGATGACGTAAATTGATGGATACATATGGAGTGTGCATGACGTATAGCATACTTGTTATTATTAAAAAAATAATAATAAAATAAAATCACTTATTAAAATGTCATTATAAGTTGATAACTATCATAAAGGGTTTTAGTAGAGTAATTCTATCTCACATTTCAATTTTGTTCAATATTTTACTTATGTGTCGAATTGGAAGGGACATGTAATTCCGACCATCCCATGTAATAATTTATCCAAAAGTAAAATGTTAGATGTGTGAACTTATATATATATATATATATATATATATATATATATAAACACGTAATTATTATAACAGCTCGGAGCCAAAACAAATTTTCCTCTT
>JAOTQH010112624.1:0-15958 GCA_025631255.1 Cornus kousa | reverse complement strand
ACTTACCCGACCAATAGCCCTATTTTACAATGATTCGTGCTATTGCGAAGGTTGATGTATAATTGACCAACCGATCATCTTATAGCGTATTTGATAAACGACTAGCAAATTGTAAGTTTGGGGGTGTGATAAGTGCCAAATATTTCATATTTAAGGGCCCTTAATTGCATTGTTTAGTCTATTTAGCATGTTAATAAAGTATATTTTATACAATTTTGTGTTTAATCATTATTTTTAGGGCTTATCGCAAAAATGATGTAAAAAGGGAATATTAATGGCTTTACATGGCCAAGGGAATTGGCGAGCTACGGAACCCATCAAAATAGACTTAAAGCCTAAAGACTGTACTGAGCTTGAGAATGAAGTCAAGCCCAGGAAACTGAGTATGAAAGAGAAGTCAAAACATGAAGGATTCTGCCTTGCGTCTGGACACACTTTCCTAGTGCAAATCCTACGTCCGGACTCACCTCAAAATCCATGATCATTAATTGAAGAATAGAAAAAATTAAAATTCCAGTACCCTCACAAATTTGTGTCCAGACGCTCAGCTATACGTCCGAACACTCGATGGCATAGCCTTGCGATGCCAGCACCCTGCACACGCAATGAAGACTCAAACACACAGCATCCGGACGCACTTCCTGGCATCCGAATGCAAATCCCCAAATTTGAAATTCTAAAGAAATTTCAATTACTTAATTCTCTCTTCCTTACTTAAATGCACGAGTTTAATGGCTTTTTTAACTGAATTTGCCAGAAAGAGGTTATATACACTTGTATAGGGATCTCTTACCAGATATCTTTTATCATATACCATTTTAGAGAGAGAATTTGAGGGTTCTAGACAGAGAAAGTAAGAAATAGCTAGGATTCTTGAGTGTTCTTGGTTTAGGGCTGCCATAGAGTCGAAGATGTAGTCTTCCTCTTCAACCATTGGAATTCCTACCACCACCTGGATATGAGCTAAATCCTCTTCTTGGGGATTGAGCTAGCCTGAATTAAGTAATTATGTAGTCTTTTGTAATGTAATTTGGGGAAAACACTTGTGTGTGATGAAGTTTCATGAATAAAAATGTGATGTATTATTCAATTTATACTTTGTTTATATTTAAATTGATTTACAATCTGAGCAATATATATATATATATATAAGTATATACACCATGTAATTCTTGTCTTAGAAAGCATGATTATATATTTATATACTTAATATTGTGACAGTGAGAATTTATATTCATAAAATGGGTTTATTGGCATGATATGTATGAATTTAGATAGATTATGCCAAGGGAAGATAGACTATTTTACACCCCTAGAGTAAAGTAGATAGGTAGATGGTCTATACCAACCAAAGATAGTCTATGCCAGAGAATTAATATCATGCGCTAAACTTGTAATGTTAAGATTTTGATAGGCCATGCCTAGGGAAGATGGCTCATACCACACCCTAGTTTAAGTGGATGAGCCATGCCAAGCACAAATGGGTTTTGCTTAGTTTTAAATTACATGATTTTTTTGACAATTGCTGTAGTTATTTTATATTTCTACATTTTACATATCACACGTAATTGTATCCTCAAGTTACTTACAAGTATGCATAATTACAAGGTCGTGGTGTATTCAATTCCCTAGCCTTCCTTTTATTACTCTTTCAATTCAATTTAGTTTATTTTAATCTTATGCAAATGACAAACAACAAATCAACCATATTTTGTGACATTTACAAGCGAAATTAATCTTTAAAACTTGATTGATATAAGCTTCGCAATTTTTATGGATCGATACCCCTACTTAACCACTTTCTTAGGAACTTGTGTTATAGTTATTGTGGTTTTATTATTGAGCACACTTTAGCACGCATGCCCAGGGTGCTTGTTTTAGGCCATACAAAGCCTTCTTCAATTTGTAAACTTTCTCTTCTTCTCCTTTTGCAACAAAGCCTTGAGGTTGTTCTACATAGACTTCCTCTTTCAAAACACCATTCAAGAAGGCTGATTTTACATCACGTTGATACAAGGACTAACCATTTTGAGCTACCAAGGCAATGAGTGCTCTAATTGTGTCAAGATGAGCCACGAGTTTAAAAGTTTATCGAAAATCAATTCTGGGCTATTATGAATACCCTTTTGCTACAAGTCTTGCTTTATTATTTTGAATGGAACCATCTGGATTGAATTTTGTTTTAAAAATCCATTTCACACCAATCATATATTTGTCTTCTGGCTTCTCTACTAACTCCCAAGTCTTGTTCTTCTCAATCACATAAATTTCATCTTTCATAGCTTTCTCCTAGGCCTCTTGTTTAATTGTTTCTTCAAAGTTCTTCATTTCAACAATACAAAAATTGCAACTTGAATACACATCATTAAGGCTTCTCATTTTTCTTTGAGTTAAACTTGGAGATGAGGAATTTGAGTTTGATGGAGAAGCTAGGATTGATTGTAAGCTAGATACGGGAGACATTTCTTGTAGAACTTCAAGAATATCTTCATTTTCATTTTTTTGATGAAGGTTCCTTGAGTGTTGCCACAAGATAGTGTACTTTGGTGTGTGCTAAAAAGAGTGCATAGTGGGCATCACCTTTTAAAAATTTATAAAAGCCACTAAACACTTATACTATATAATATGAGGTGAGAAGTGGATCGTTCACAGAGATTGTAATGGTATTTGGAATAAAACTCAAATTAGTAGGTCAAGAGATCAAAAGAGGGGTTTGGTTTGGTATGATTAAACTACAAATGATCTTAAAAATATACAAATTAAAATAAGCTAAATTAAGTAAGGTTAAGAGAATAGAAGAGAGGTCTTAAGGCATAGGATTCACCACTAAGCTCTTCATCTAAACCACTAGCCTTTAACAATTTCGGGGAAAGCTCAATGTTGTAAATCAAATGTGTGCTGCCAATTATAACATTGGGTATGGATATCAAATACAAGCATGAATTGTCAACATAACAATAAGTAAACTAGGATGTAGTACAACCCATCAAGTCAAGGCATAAACCATCCAATTAGTCCATAATTATAGAACACAACAATCTAGAGAAATATACAACTCGCAACAATAAGCATGGACTATCAAACTCAAGCATGGATTGTCTACCTATCTTAGAATTGAAATGAAATTAAACTACAATTACACTAAGACAAGGAAATTAAAGTAATTAAACTAAAGGTGTAGAACAATCCATCAAGCATAAGCATAGTCCATCAAATTTATCAACAACTGTAACCAATAATAACCATGCATAACTATCACCAGATTCTCAATTTAATCACACATATATATGCAACCAACATAGAGAAACTAGTGTAGAGACATAATCCTCAATTTAACCACACATAGACATGTAATTAATCTAGAGAATTAATTGGAAGAATTGAACCATAAAAACCATAGACAAAGCCAAAATTTATATATTCACAAGGTTAAAACATTCATTATAATAAAGAATTCCCTAAAAAGTTAAAGAGCTAAGGATTATATTACAAACTTAGGGCTCATCCAAGCCCTGAGGAAGGTATCTAGCCACTAATGGGGGAGGTAGATGTGGTCATGGAACCCTCAAAGGCTATTCCCAAACATGGCATCATCTTCTTCCCCTTGGTCTTCTTGCTTGAAACCCTAGAGATAGAGATTATGAACTAGAGAGAGAATTTTCCAAAATGTGTCTAATCCACTTTAATCACTTGCCAAAGAATGTCTAACTTGCCAACCTCTTTGCCAAAAATGGTTAATTCCCTTATATAAGTAGCTCAAATGACACCCAAAATGGTCAGACCTCGTGCACTAGGACCTCCAAACTGATTGCACCATGAGCACACCTTTAATTGGGCTTGAATTATGTTCTACACAGTTTTTAAGGCAGTTCGATAGATCACAATATTGCTTTGATCGATCGAAGCATGGCGGCGCATTAATTTGGATAAAGACAAAGGTTGAGATATTTATGAAGATAAGGACAAAAGTATTTATGAGGATAAGATCAAAAGGTTCGATAGATCAAAGAAATGTTGGATCGATCAAAGAAATGGAATTTCTGAAGATAAGGACAAGGTTTCGATTCATCATGGCAGGTTTTGAACAATCAAAATATGGTCGATTATAGCAAGGTTTAATCGATCGAAAAGGGAAATTTTTCATCTTTTTGCTTCAACTTTGCTTCATCTTTCCATTAGACTTTGGATTATCTCCCAATGCTCTAATTCAACTGATTTAGCTCATTTCAACCTTAAACACATGAAAAAGGGGAAAACGTAAAATAAGACTAAAATGAGAAAATAAAATAGAATAAGGTCCTAATATACTCAAGATCAAGGGTTCAACTGCACACTTTTCAGTGCTTATCATATCCCTAAACTTAAATATTTCTAGTCCCTCAGCAATGAACAAAGAATGCAACAAAATGAAACACTATACAACTAGAAACTAAATAAGGCAATAAAAAGATAGCAACACTTTCGTAAGGATCACGGTTGCATTTAGCATATGCAACAAGCCTTTTAAACCCCTAGGTTATCCCTAGTGGACGAGTGAAGTCTCTTGAGGGTTTCCAGAAATGATACCTACAAACATTAAGCTCTTTCTCACTTAAGAGGCACCAACATTCCAAACAAGTATTGAATGAAAACTACCTCAAGTATGCCATTTTTCAACCATCTCTAAGCAATTTTTGAACTTCTAACAATAAGCGTGCAAATATAGTCCTCCACACATCAAGCAAGATGATCAAGCAAATCAAAACAACTCTAGCATCCTTTTGAGTGAACTGGTATCAAATATATTGCTATCTTAGCAAATCAATTAAATAGTCACAACCGACCTCAAACTAGCACACAAATCTAGTACCAATCATCAAGACAAAGAATGAACCTTTTTATTTAATTTATTCAACTAGGTGCTCTTATTTTTTTTTCTTTAATGGGATCAAAGATAAGAGTATGGTGCAATGTAGTGATCCCTTAAGCTCTCTAGAAGATCTATGTAATGAGCATTAGGTCAATGACTCCCAAACCGGACGGCTTTATGGAATTAGGTGTAGAGACACCCCTAAAGACTTATAAGCTCAAATCAACAAGGTTATAAATCAAAACAATTCTTATCTAATCACTTCCCTACTTCTCACCTTTGGCAAGAAGCGCTCACTTTTTTTTTTCAACAAATTATTATTTTTTTATTATTATTTTTTTTAACCTAGTCTTTGGGCCCTCCACCTTTTTACGAGAAAATCTATGCTTAATGAGGCATAATTCCCGATT
Source organism: Cornus kousa (assembly GCA_025631255.1). Taxonomy (NCBI): domain Eukaryota; kingdom Viridiplantae; phylum Streptophyta; class Magnoliopsida; order Cornales; family Cornaceae; genus Cornus; species Cornus kousa. The sequence goes on along the minus strand of JAOTQH010112624.1, from coordinate 10,699 downwards.
ACTCGGTGAAAAGGGTTTGCTATTCATCTTGTAAAGAATGAAAGTTTTCAAAGTATACTAGCTCGATTGGGATATAACCAAAATAGTGATCAACTAAGCACATACCCCACAAATGAATGCTAGTGTGCGCCTGTGCAAGTATAGTACTCTAGAGTCGAATCTCAAAGCATTCTCACAAACAAGATGATGTGGACCACAAAAGCAAGCATGATATCAAACTTTTGAAAAAAATTCTCCTAAATGGCAGCCAAAGGCATACAAGGCGTATTTAAGTCTCAAGACTTAAAAATTTTCAATTCAAAGGAACATAAGCCCGAAAAAATCAAAATCATCGCTAAAATGGACAGAAAAAGTCACACCCCAAGACCGTAGTCTGGATTATGAACACAACACGTAAACAATCGCAGTCTCAAAATTAATAAATATTCCTATAACATGTCTCAACCACACTTCCACCTAACTATTTCCTTTTACAAAAACAAGACTGAAAATAAATAAGTAAGATGCACATATTATAGCTTTAAAGTTTTGTAGTCTGAAATAACATTTATTACATGCCAGGAATACCCTAAAGAAACATCATACAAAACATAGTCTATTATACAGAATAAAACACAACAACACCAGCTCCGACTCTTTCTATTGTTGAGGAGGATCAACTCCATACCACCCGTGCCATGACCTGAAAAGATGTGAATAATATAGGAATGAGAAACCACAGCTCAACAGGAATTGCCTAAAGTGCACTCCTTAATACCTCTGTCAATCCAAACAAAGAATAGATAAAGGATAATGGGATCATATAAACTCGGGAAAGAAATAATATCATGCAGGATAATAAAATGAAGTGTCATGCAATGCGGACCCGAATGCTAATGCCACTGACACTTCTCACTTCCCAAAATCCCATTTCCATCACAAAAAGTTAATGTAATCTGGCCAGAGCTGCTCCCGATACCACGAGAAGAGAATTGATCATCTATCCCTGATCCAAGGCAATTCCTTGTGATCATTTGGGGCCTAGTGACACAATTACGCAAAGGCAACTCCTATGTCTTCTCTAGATTCTCATTAACTGCACAAACACAAGGCAACTCCTTTGTCTGGTTTTTTAAAATCATTTATTCAATTCCACTTTCTAAACTCATGGATACAAGGCACCTCCCTGTTATCCGGTTTTCAAAATCATTTACTGAACTTTCACTTCCCTTTCCATTCTAACCTTAACCCCATGACTATGCAAGATGAATGCACAATTGTGTCATGTTCCAAAGTTTCTAAACAGCAAACAGTTCACACGCAGCATGTTACTTCTATCTTTGAAAATTCATAACAAATTCAATTCTAAGTCAAATTTAGTGATTCCAAAGCCTAATGAAAGCTTAAACAATGTACTTTGAAAGTGTCAATTTAGTTTCACAAAATCCCTTCCCAATTGGAACAGTTTTTACCCAAAATTTTGAAATAAAATCTGCCCAGAAACTGAGTTCCCTCCTGTAGCTTCCATCTTCGAAAAATCATAAAAAAATCAATTATCATCGAAATAGAGTGAATCCAAAGGCCACTGAAAGTTAAAAGACTATATTTTCAAGATAAAATTCTAATTCACCAAAATACCGTAGCATTTACATCAGGATTGATAAAAAAGACTCGGACAGAATCTGCCCCAACCCAGAATTTCCAGCAAGAACACTCTAACTTCAAAAATTCATAGTAAATTCATTTCTCAACCAATTTATGTAAAACCAATTCTCAATGAACTATAATTAACTATATTATCATAATATCAAATCATCTCTAAATGATAAATTATGAATTTACATGAATTTGATCAAAACAGTAGCATGTAATTTTAGCCTAATAGTTTCCGCATGTTGCATATAATTTCAGTTTAGTTTTGTATACACTTTGCAACTCAAATTGAAAGAGGTTAACTCACTAAAGGCAAAGGAATTGAGGGTTAGACAATCCAAACTCTTACAAGATTAAAAAACCTTGCCACCAATACTTTAAAATCACCACAAGAATGGATCAAAACCACCAACCCAAAAGGAAGAACACCTACTTGAAAAATAGCCACAACCTTTCCACTTTTAAAATCTCAGCAGTGAGAAATTTTTTACCATTTTGATACCAAAATAAATTCCATGACTTTGATAACACTTTTCATCCACAAACCCTTCTCAAATTCCTAACAGAAAGACCTTAAATGGAGCAATATAAAAGTGACTATAAAGAAGAAACCATATGCACGAAATTTGTTTCTGCAGAATTGTTTTTGTGTCTATCCCCCTCAATGCAATACACAAGTCATCACACCCACACAATATGCAGCCATGTGTACCCCCATGTGTCATGCTCACAATTAATCAAATGCCTAACTAAGGAAAATTATCAAAAATTCCTTCCATTTTTTCTAAATGCCAATTATACCATTTGCACAATAAAATTCTACTTTGCCCTTTATAAAATAATCAATTACCAAATATCCTATTTGCAAAACAAAAAAATCCATAATGCCCTTTATGAAATATACAAAATGACCTTTAATTAAATTAAACACACATTTACAAAATAATCATAATTCCGATAATAAAATAAAATGCATGAATGTCAAAATGACTGGAAAATGATAAAAAATCAAGTGCTCACAATCTGCATCGAGGTCAATATTTGATTTGGATGAGTGTAATCGCTGCTTTAAATGGGTAATGATTATCATTAAGGCATGTGGTTTGGTAGGTGGAAAGTTATTACTAAAATTTGAAATTCAAGTTCAAGTTTTGGCCGATTAAAATTTAAAGCCTCTTATCGTGAGTGATAAGGCCTTGAAATTTAGGGGGCATTTGTTAGCACCAAAACTTGGCAGCCATCTCAGCGATGACGTGGGCTAGTGAGGAGCTGACAAGTGTTACTAATAAAACGTTAAGGGAATCGGCCAGTTGAGAAATATCAAGAGTAAATATAGGGGCATATATTCAGCCATTTCATGGATATGGTAGTTGCTGAAATCTAGCAACCAATGTTTGATTTTTTGTTCCAAATTACGTTGCTAACAGAAAAGGAAGGATTAGAGTCTAAGCAAATTAGACAATTGAATTCCTATAAAATAGGAATTCTAGTTGAATAAGAGAAAGAAACAAGGATGGCAACCGTATGGATAAATGACATGGACAAATCAAAAAGTGACAAGTGGCTTTGACGTGGTATCAAAAGTTAGGCTATTTGGGGAATAATACAACTGCCAGATTTATAGAAAGAAGTCGCTAAAAATTAGCAACTTTTTAGCAACTGAAGCTGACCAAATTGAGGGAGTTTTCAGCATATGACGAAGAAGGCTCTCAACCAAGGAAACTTGAAACAGGTATACAGAAAGCAAAACACACCAAGGTTGAACCAATTTGAATTACGAAAGGGAAGAAAATCAAAGAAGAGAAGATTCTGGATCAAATAATTATGAGAATAAGTTGATTAAAACTTCTATAAATAGAAGAGTTGTAATTCTTTCCAAATCGTCCAGCACCACCCACAAAGCATGAATCACAAATATATCAAATGACTCTACGTCACCTATCAACCTTCAAATCCTTTGTCCAAATGACAAATTTCATTCAAGGAATCTAAGTTCTAGCAACTTACCATTTTTTTGCAATGTCTAATTATGTTATTTACATATCTATCATTGTTTTATGTAATCAAATTCAATGACAATCTTTGATCAGATTTCAGTCATCTACATTCAGCAAACTTTTTCCATTGCACTCTTTTTCTTTAAAGGTCCATTTCAATTCAGCCAATTCATTTAAATTTCTTTATTTATTGCATTTATTTTCTTTTAACCACTACTATAAAAAGTCCTTGCATCAAGGCAGAAAAAGAATCCAGCCGAGAGTTCTTCATATTCTCCCTCTCTTACACAATCGCCTAAAGTCAGCCACCAAAAATAGATAGCTTGGTGTTCAAATCATTTTTTGAGTATTTACATACTCTGGCATGCCCACAAACTCCATCAACCGTGTAAGCCATAAAACGCGCGAACACTTATATGTGACCTTGATTGTTGGAGTACAGTTTGCTTGAGGTATTGGTAGAATATATGGCTGATTTATTTGCTGGTTAGCTGTAGCGGTATTTGATAGAATATCAGGTAGCAAAACATAAGTTGAAGATTGTCATGCCAAACCTGAGGTGGAAATTGGTCAACTACTACTGGAGGAGGATTTTGCACCTGAGATTGCCTTTATAGTAGAACTTCTATATGTGGTGGTAGTGGCTGTGGTGACCTTGAATATCTTGTTGGGAGCTGGCTTATTAACAGGGATGACCGATTGGCGGCATGGCACCGAATTAAGGACTGAGTTTGACTTTGATACCAACTGTAATGGGCTGGACGCTTGTCTTCTGGCCGAAAAACTTAATCTGTTGGGTAGTGCTGCATACCCGTCTATATGTACCCCATTTATTTTTCATCCTAATCCGATGTGGGATGAGCATAACAATAATCTTTTATTAGATGTCCCACTACTGTGCCAAAAATGGTTAGCTCAGATATAGTTAGATATTTAGAATGCAAGTGTGCAAGAATTCGTTTTAGAATTCAAGTGAGGATGCCAAACAATATATTTCAAAAGTTGGTGGAAGATTAGTGAAGGGTTGGGAAATGCAATTGGACTTGAGCCGGGCGAGGTGCAGCCCAACAGACCTGACCGAATGGGCTGTTCATTATCCGAAAGGTCCATAATTTAGGCCCAATTCATACATAGTCAAAAATAGAAAAAGCATGCCTCTGTTTGGGCCAATTTGTATAGGCAGACAACCCCACAAAGCAAAAGGGCCTATTAACCTTTAACCTAGAGACAAAATCTAGGAAATTAGGGTAAAAGGTAAACTTCTATAAATAAAAGTGAGAGAAGGAAGGAGTGGCAGATTGTTTGGAGTGTGAGAAAATCTTTTCCTAATATAGAACAACATTTTCTTGCATTTTCATCAGGCGCCGTCTGTGGGAAGCGACAAAAGGATTCATTGATTTTAACGATGAATGACACAGCACAGATCGGGGACCATAATCGGAGAGGAGGGCTCCCACTAGCAAGAAGAAGACCAACGGGTAAGACATAATGAATTGATGTAGATCATAGAGACTCTTGGAAGTGAGAACGCAAAGCTAAGATCAAGGATGTAATGAAGAAAAGCTCCACCGAATTGATGTAATGTCGATGATGAGCAAGTAGAGCTAATGAACATCAACCGACGGGTAGAGAACAGGATCCATTGACATGAACCCTCAGCATAGGATACCCGGACCGGAGGAGGAGGTGGAATACGTTGAAGCTGCTCTTTCATGGCAGAAAGAATCAACTACAAACAGGGTGTTCGACGATTTAAGCCAATCAAAGGTAAACACTCATGACCAGAGAGCCACCAGGAAGCAACAGTTGGACCAAAAGGCACCTTGGTTCTTAATAAGGCTGATTGGATATCGGCCTGGATGGTCGATTCACCCTTTACAGAAGAGATCTTGAGATCTCCGAAACCTAGGAAGTTTTTAATGCCAATGTTTACGCTGTTTGACGTAATTAAAGATCCAACTGAGCACATCTATCAGATCCAGCTAAAGATGGCCCTGGACACCGAGGACGATGCCCTAATGTGTAAGGTTTTCCCAACAAGCCTCACAGGGCTGCACTCAATTGGTTCAAACACCTGCCAAAGGGCTTGGTCAGTAGCTTTCGGACACTTTGTGACCTATTCATAGGTCAATATTTTGGTAACTGACAGATTGAGAAGGATATATCTTGTTTGTTCACTATGAGGCAGTAGGTAGGGAGTGTCTCTAAGCCTTTGTCACCAGATTTAATTTGGAGATGAGTACGGTGATTGATTGCCATCTGTCATCGATAGTGCAGGCGTTCAAACTCGCCATGATCAAAGGGACTCAATTTCACACGTCCTTGGTGGTGGCGTCGCCTAAAACTATGGATGAACTCAATTCAAGAGCATAAGGCTATGTACGTCTCAAGAAGGATGAAGTAGTCAATACACGTAAGATCGCAATGGTTATAGTAGCAAACAAGTTGAGAGTAAAGATGACTGCCTAGAGACCCCCGGTATCATAACCTGAGTGACGCCTTAGAATACCTAGAAAAGACAATAAGAGGATAAGATAGTCACCCCTCTCAAGGTCACTCTGGCACGGTTAAATCAGGAGAATAAAGGGATGTTCTGAGTGCCTTAACCAATCAAACAACCAATTGAACAAAGAGATCAGTTTAAACATTGCGCGTTCTATAGTGGCTTCAAACACCAGACAAATGAGTGTAGAAACTTGAGAAGGCAAGTCGAGATGCTGATGCAAAAGGAGACCTAGCTAACTATGTCCAGGACAAGGATTAGAACCGCCCAGATGACTATTCAAGGTGAAATATAAAGGTAAACCCTCACGAGGGGTAGTCAGTTCGAATAATTAATGTAATTCACGGGCAACTTGAAGAAGATGATGAGTCAGAGGAACTAAGATGAACGTGACTCCGATAGGCTCATAAGATGAGAAGGATAGGGAGCGTGAATATGGTTCGCCAAGAAAATGACATGCCCTTGATCAGATTTGACAAAGATGACCTTCTAAGGGTACATACACCACATGAGGACCCATTGGTGATCAACCTAATGGTGTCGAACTGGTTAATAAAAAGGGTTTTGGTGGATCCAGGTAGCAGTGCCAACATTATAACGAAGGTGGCGTTCGAACAATTAATGGTGGAGCTGAAACAAGTTAGACCCACAGGGAACCCCTTGGTAGGTTTTAATGGGAAGAGAGTGGAACCTATTAGAGTTGTTGAGCAGCTCGTGTGGGCTGCACGATGGAACTTGAAGAAAAACTTCCTCATAATGGAGGTACTCCCTTCTTACAATCTCCTGATAAGACGAGGGTGGATCCGTCGAGTACAAGGCGTTCCGTCCACTTTGCACCAGGTTATGAGATGCTTAAGCCCAGATGGGAAAGAGGTGATTGACATCCGTGGATACCAAGTTGCTACAAAGGAGTGTTATATACTACTACACTTAAGGCTAATGGGAAGGGCAAGGTAGTCGTCTAGTCTGCAAGCCCAAAATAGCAGTTACAGATCCCTTTTCCTTGGGAGGAGGAACTAAGGGCGGAGGAGCCAACCCTCACAATGGAGTCATTAGAAAAAGTATAAATTGATCCCCTGGAACCTACAAGAACAGCAAAAATAGGATCGATGCAGGCTGCAGAAGAAAAATGACTGCTAGTCGGCTTCCTAACTAGGAACGCATACGTATTCGCCTGGAGCCATCTAGTTATACGAGGAGTTGATCCATCTCTATCATGTCACTACCTTAACGTAGATCCGAACTTCAAGCCTATTAGGTAGAAACAAAGAAGGTTTGCTCTAAAATGAAACCAAATCATAGCGGACGAAGTCGACAGACTGTTCGAGGCAGGTTTCCTTAGAGAAGTTCAGTACCCTTTCTGGTTGTCCAATGTGGTTATCGTCCCGAAGAAGAATGAGAAATGGAGAGTTTGCATTGATTTCACCAACTGAATAAGGTTTGTCCCAAAGATAGCTTTCCTTTGCCAAAAATTGACCAAATGGTAAATGCAGCCACTGGGTACGAGCGTTTAACTTTCATAGATGCATATTCAGGCTATAACTAAATACGCATGCACCTGGACGATGAAGATAAGACCTCTTTCATGACAGAGCGAGGGACTTATTGCTATAGGATGATGCCGTTCGGCCTAAAGAATGCAGGAGCCACATATCAGAGGTTAGTCAATAAAGTTTTCAAGGCCTAGATTGGTAAGACTATGGAGGCATGCATTAATGATATGGTGGTGAAAAGTAAGAGAAAGGAGGATCACATCTCACATTTGCAAGACGTGTTCGATACATTGCATAGACATGGAATGAGGTTGAACCTTTCCAAATGTTCTCTCAGAGTTGGTTCTGGACAGTTTGTAGGGCATATCGTCAATAGTCGAGGAATTGAAGTGAGTCCCACCCAGGCAAAAGCCCTAGTGTGATGTGAGGAGCTAAGAACCCTAAAGGAAGTCTAAACCCTCACAAGAAGAATAGCCGCACTCAGCAGATTCATCCTTACGATTGTCAGACCATAAACCATTCTTCAACACGATTAGAAACAGCGACAGACAAACTCGGGGAACCGAGCAACAAGAAGCCTTGTCTGAGCTAAAAGAGTATATACATAATCCACCGATCCTCTCCGCACCAAGGCAGAATGAGCGATTGTATCTTTACCTTACTGTATCAAAGTTTACGACAAGTGCCGCGTTAGTTATAGAGGAAGAAAGGAAATAGTACCCCATATTTTATGTGAGCAAGATAATGACTGACCCTGAGAAGAGATACTCAAAGGTAATGAGAGTTATGCTTACACTAGTGCATGCTAAAAGGAAGCTTCAGCACTATTTTGAGTCTCATCCAATCACCATCCCCACCATATATCCAATAAGGGTCATTCTGCACAAACCTGACCTATCTGGCAAAATCACCCAGTGGGCGATTGAGTTGAGCTCATTTGATATCACTTATGAGCCTCAAACAACCATAAAGGGCCAGGCTATAGTTGACTTTCTATTATAGTGTGAGGCTGAAGACGAGGAGGAAAGAGTGGAAGACCCATGATGGAAGCTTTACATTGATGAGTCCTCAAACCAGATGGGGCAGGCGTAGGCCTCAAACTACAAACTCCCGAAGGCATAAGCCTGCACTAGGAAATTAAACTCGAATTTGAGGCAACAAATAATGAAGCAGAGCACGAGGCACGGCTAGGAAGATTAAAACTTGCCAAGGAACTCAGAGTCAAGAATGTGTGCGTCTTTAGTGACTCACAACTGATAATGAAGCATGTGATGGGAGAATATCGCACAAGGGATTGCACGATGGAGGCATACCGCTCTGCTGTCGAACAAGAAGTTAAAGGGTTTGACTAAGTCAAGTTCACACAGATACCTCGAGAAGAAAACTTCAAGGCAGATCGGCTGGCATGCAGTGCATCCAGTTTAGCTGAGGTATTGACTAGAGTAGTACCAGTGGATGTGCTCTACCACCCATCCATCACTTCATCCCACTCTGACCATCTACAGGTGTGTGTGATACCATATGAGCCGAGTTGGATCGATCCAATGATGTTGTACATTAGGGATGACGTGCTTCCAGAACCAAAGGATGAGGCAAGGAGAATCCGAATGAATGCAGCGAAGTATGCAATCCTCCATAACCAACTCTACCGAAGATTATTTTAAGGCCCCTACCTGAAGTGTCTTAGCCCAGTAAAGGGCAGACAAGTCTTGCGCACCATTCACGAAGGCAAGTGTGGTAACCACAGTGGGGGAAGATCTTTGGCACATAAAGCAATGACCTAAGAATATTTTTGGCCACACATGTCTCAAGATGCAGAGGAGTATTCCAGAAGATGTGACAAATGCCTAAGATATGGACTACACCAACCACCAGAGGTCTTGCATGTAATGGCCAACCAGTGGCCTTTCGCACAATAGGGGATAGATGTGGTTACCGAAGGCAAGGTCACATAATCAGTACTTCCTGCTCATAATCGACTATTTTACTAAATGGGTAGAAGCAGAACACTATCCTAGTATCACACACACACACACACACAAGTGAGACGTTTTTACTTTTACCTAGACACTCTAGGACATGATGTCCATAGGGTTCATTGTTGCATCATTTTATCTTCTGCAGTTTCATTTATTACCATGTTAGTAGTATGATTTAGGATATTGCAATGCATGAGTAGGTGGAGGTCTATCCACATTTGTCTTCTTATTGTGTGGCATTAGCATGCCTTCTTTATTATGCTTAGAGATGCCATGTTGTTACTGCACTTTAGTGACATGATTTTGTCCTTACGTGGAGATGTGTTGCATGTACCCTTAATTTTTATCTATATGAATAGATTTACTTACTTGGTAGTTGCATCTCCTTGTTATTTACATGACTTCCACATTTAGTTTTCCCTTTTGTTTCCCCTTGGTCGCATGTAGCGTGTATGTGGGTTTCCGTAAGGGTTTCATTGTGAAATTCCTTGTAGAAAAGTTGTCACATTTGTTTTGTCTTGAGCTGTCCACTTCCCTAAGGTGGGAAGGATTCTTCATTTCCGTGTTTGTCATATCGACACTTGTGGGAGAATAGGGTTTCTCCTCTTTTTCTTCATTCGTGTTAGGGACTTCACAAGGAGTGAGTCTCTTCTTTTCGTTGAGTTGTACACGATTTTGGGTTTGGTTGGTCCGTGAGGATCACCATCATTGTCTTGAGTCCTTGGTGAGGATTTGATGGATTTTGGTTGACTTAATTGATGAGCGCTAAAAATTGCGCATTTAAACCCACTAAGCTTAGGTATTCTAGGACCTTTATTTATCTTACTTTACCGTTTTAGATTGATTTCGTGTCATTTTCATTTGTAGGCATTTATCCCGAAATAAGATAACTCAGCCAAATAAGAGCTTAATTGAAGTAATTCTGGGATTAACCAAAGAAAGGAGCAAAGTGGAGATGAAGAGAAGCAAAAAGGAAGAAAGGTGAAAATTCAGCATCTTCGATCGATCGAAGGTCAAGGTTCGATCGATCCAACATTGATCGATCTCAACACTTCAGAGATGGATCCAAGCTATGATGTTCACATTCAGAGATCT
>JAOTQH010112515.1:0-15962 GCA_025631255.1 Cornus kousa | reverse complement strand
TAGTGGGGCCGATTCTATGAGAATTATGAATGCTAAGTTTTCTATAGCACTCATGAATAACAAGAGTTATTCAGGGCTAAAACGAACACAACAATGAGAACTAACTCAGTGCTGAAGGGTACTGTGTGTTTGTTATTGTCTTGGTTTATATCAACGGCTAAATAATTCAAGACACCACGTTCACTAGTTAGCCAGTAAATCAGATACTAATACACGATAAAAGGTTCAAGGCCAAAAGTTACCTATTCTGATGTAATAACTTTCCAACTATACTCTCTCGTGTTTGCGTAATCATATTTTGCATTTAAGGAACAATTTCCATTCATATCTGGGATTGTTAGAATTTGTGAATGAAAATTGTTTCATCAGTCATCAACATAATACGTGAAAGAAATGCACACTCAATGAATTTAAGATAATATAATATACTTGTTTAAATTGAAATTGAATACTATGCGGGACTTCAATTGTCTTAAGGACATAATTTAATTTTTTTTTTTTGGCAGGAGAACTCCATTGAAGTCTCGTTAAGTTTTTTATTTATTATTATTATTTTATTATATTCTTTTGCATGATTAAATAAATATATAGTTGCATATTTAATTAATTATTTTTTAACATATTTTATTTTGGCAGGAGAACTCCATTGAAGTCCCACAATTTCTGTTAAATGAGTGCTGCTCTTGCGTTTAGGCTTCCGATCTCTCCGCTCCTCACTCTCACCGTGTGACCGTTTTTGTGCTCCCGCTCTGGCATTCACTCGCCCTCCCGCTTTTATGCTCCTGCCCTCGCACTCACCCGCCCTCTCCGCTCCTTAAGCATGGCATGGAGATTACGGACATTTTGACTGTGAGCTTTGAACTCGTGAAGTTGTTTTGATTGATAGTGTAGTTATTGACTCACTTTTTCGTGGATTTATGAATGTTGAGGTGCTTGTTTAATAATGGATTGCTAGGTTTTGTGTATGAATGAATGAACTTGCCTACGTTATTGCTACAAATAAATTTATATTTCATCAATTGAACTAATAATCTGCAAACAATATGCTTGATTATTGTACTCTGACACGCATAATGAATGCAAATGAATTTTATTTATATGAATATGTAAATTAATCAAGATTAGATTTGATGAGGAGTTAGCTATCAAAGCGAATTTTTTTTTTTTTCTTATTTGCTGGAATGGACAACTTTTAATTAGAAATTTATTTATTTTTTCTCACATCAATGGAGTTTCGAAAAGTTGTAATGCTTTGCTTTTTGTTCTATAAAAAGTTTACTTAGGAAAAAAGGGGGAAAAAAAACCCTAATTTTTTTAATTTTATTATTATTATTTTCTTTTTCTAAGGGCAGGATGAAGATGACATTGTTTTCTTGGAATAGTGTGAAAATCAGTTTTTAAAATTTCCGGACATTTTGCTATGATAAATTTTCTCCAATCAATGGAGCTTCAAAAGGTTTGTTCATAGCAGTTTAATTGTGACATATATGTTGTTCTCTGCTCTTCCCCTATCAACTTGGCTCTTGTATATTTGTGACCAACTCATTCAGCATAGTTGAAAGGCTTATCAGTTAAACAAGTCCGGTCACTCGCTGTAATTTCAGCTTAGGAAAAAAAATCAAATTGGACCAGACCATTTGTGAACTTAATATGGTCATCCTAGATTTCATGTCCAGTTCACCAAGGTATTTTGGTGTTCCTATGCTTGCTGTCTCCTTGCAAATTATGATGCCCTCGAACATGCACAAATTAAGGTTTTTTTTTTTTTTTTTTTTTGATTACCTGGTTTATTGTTGTTAATGTTTTGAGGGATATGGCCCTATAACTAGTTTTCTCTTCCTGTGCACTTATGGACTATATCTAGATTCTCATTTTGATGGTATACTGATGTCATTGATTTAACATAAGCATCTGCTACCTAGTTATTTTCTGTAACAATGTGTTCGTCTGATAACGAAGAAGAATTTATTGAATTGGTTTGCTACGATTTGTTGATGGAGTTCATTTCTTGGAAAATAGAGACCAGTGTTCTTTAGTGCACCATGAGCATCATACATGTCGAAAGTGGATCTGCTCAAGACAGAAAAAACACATTCTAGTAAAAAAAAAAAAAAAAAAAAAAAAGTGGGATATTGCAGTATAAAAAATTATGCTTAGTGGCATCTGAAGTTGATTTGATCTCGATTCCATATATTATCATCTACGTTTTAGTGATATCTGCCTCATTTAGCTTTTAAGAGATGGTTAAACAGACATCATTCCTGCCAGTTTATGGTTTTAACCCCCGACAGCCCATTGACCTCATCCCCTTCCATCTTTTTCTCCCCTTCTCGTCTTCTAACTCCCATCCCGCTCTTTCACTCTAATTCTAAAATTATAATAAAGCAGACCTACCCATCCTACGTCATTTGGTATCAGAGGTTTTTTGCATTTTGCATCAACCTGTTTGATTAAAGGTTATTAAAATTTCATGTCTTCTAAATCCCGTTCTTTCATTCTAATTCTAAAATTTTATCAAAGCAAACCTACCCGTCCGACATCATTTGGTATCAGAGCTTTTTTTTCATTCCGCTTCAACCTCTTTGATTAAAGCTCATTAAAATTTCAGGCATTGGCAATTGTGGGCTATGGAGGATGATTGGGTTGCATATCAATGGGGATAGAAGGCCCAAGACACAACAGAAGCAACACACAGTATCTTCCAATGGTGGTCACAAGGAAGTGAGGATTTAAAGTGCTTGTTATTGTTTGTCTATCTGTTTTTGAGGTTGGTGCATTCTTCCAATAGTAGCAATTTCAATAGGGTTTGATTGATACATTTCTTTTCCTTACAAGTGAAAATTATATATTTTTAATAATTGAATTTTCAATTGATATTTGTAGCATGCATCGAATTTTAATTTGTTTACAACAGAGTTGATTAGCATAAACTTTTAATATCATGGAAAATGATAACTTAATTAGATATCTTATTTAGTTTTCCATTCTTTGAACATGTTGTATACTTCTAACCAACATACACTTTATGGAGATATACAAATTAATTATCTATAGTGATGGTTCCGAAATTAGTTAAGCTTGATGAACTATCAACTTTTGGAAGAAGAAATGACTGACTGCGACAACGGTTATTTTTTTACTTTTTATTTCTTTTAGTAGATAACCAAAATAAGGAAACAAGTGTGTCAATTTGTTTGTACGAGATTTTAATCAACACTACGCACGTGCAAGGCACGTGCTAACTTACCTCTTTAACCCACACAGGTCAATTACAGAAGAAAAAAAAAAAATAGAAAAAAAATGCTTTGGTACCAACAAACTTGTTGGGTAAAACTCATTCCAAACTCATCATTGTGTGAAAGAGAATAGAACCAACGCAGAGAAAAATCAATATTTTACTAATAGATCCAGCCACAAGGACAAGAATATAAAGAAAATTATAACACACCAAAGAAAAATTGATACACACTAGAACACCAAGATTATCGTGGAAAACTGTCAAATAAAGCAAAAATCGTAATGTTTGAGCACCGGAAATAAGCTTCCCTTGAGACGATTAATTCTGACTATCTAAAATGAAAAAGTCAGTGATCGTCCTATCCCGCCTATGCAGGCACTGGGAGAGGAAAATGGAAAATCAAATCAAACTTTATTTTGACTTAAAATTTACATTCCAACGCTTGATTTGGATTTTTCCTAGGATTAACATTTTTAAATTATTTTTTAGGCTTGAAACACAAAGTGGATAAACCACAATAATGAGGAAAATAATATACTATTAGAAGATGAAAAAACACATAATACAACATGTACCCTTCTTAAAAAAATCCTAGGCATTCATTATTAATTTAGAATAAAGTCTTTAGTGATCTTGTGGGTGAATGGGGATCCACCTTTAGGTCAACAACCACTCCCACCTTAACACTAATCCATTTTCTTATCATAATTACCATATTAGGACAAAAATAATAATAAAAATCAAGCTTACTGTCATTATCATTAGGAGTGTCAAGATGGGCACACAAAAGATTCTTTGAATTCTTAATACAATGTGGATCCCAGCTATGGTTACAGGTAAATAGGAAATACCAAAATTTCACCCTCTCGAAAGAGTAGAGTAGAAAGGTTTTGAGAGTTTAAAATTTACCGTCACTTGATAATTAAACACGTGTTACATGAGGGTTAACATTACATAAGGAAATTCATGCCCGTTAAGGGGCATTTATGTGATTTGAAAGATTAAAAGAAACTTACGATTTTGATAGAGTTGGCACATAGGTCTTCATTGAGTGGACTTGTATTTGTTATCTGATGTGTTTAATATGAGATGAGGATAGGACTGATAGGTGTATAAAATGTATAAATAACATGATTTTTGTTAAATGAGACAAGAAAAAGAGATCCAAAATTTCAAAGTGGTAGATATTATAAACAGAATTGAGATAAACCTAACCAAGGTTCTCAAAAATACAATAATTAAATCATAATATATCAATAAAAGACAAGAGATTCAAGTTAGCAGGAAGTGGTTCATGGTTAAGATCAATGGAATGAAAATAAGTTATACTCATTATTTAAGTTGTACGTAATTATCAAAAGACCAATGACCTAATGGTATCAAGCTCTTATTTTCTAAAAGGAGATTAGAGGTTTAAGCCTCTTAGTGGAGGCATGTGTGTGAGTACCAAATACATAAAAATAAAAAAATAAAAAAAAAAATGAAAAAGGAAAAAGGAAAAAGGAAAAAGTTATGTGTAATTCACTAAGACTTAGGAGCCCAATGCACTGGGCTCCCGTCATTGCAGGGTCTGATGTACGTAACCTTATCTCTCTACCAATGATATTATGAAGGGAAACAACTAGACAAGGGAAGGTGACCAAGTTGAAGCTTTTTGGAGACTAGAACACTACTACATGGACAGAAATTTATTTGAAAAACCTGTATTTCACACGAGGAAAAAAGGTAAAAATAAATAAATAAAGACCAGATAGGGACGGGTGGTGTTGAAGGAAATTTATCGAAGTTAATGAAATTGTTTCAATCAGACAGCTGGGTGGGTAATGTTGAAATTGATAAATCAGAATATGAGATTAATGGAAATTGACACTTTTTTTTGGAAATATCTGAAAAATCAATGCTAAAACAGAGTTTTTGACTTTTTACTAACTTAATTGTGTGTGTATATATATATATATATATAATATTATATGTGTGTTACGCACACACATAACAAAATGGTTTTATGTATGGAACGATTATTCTTTTAAATTTGAATAAAGTTTGAATTTTGTTTCTTCTTCTTGAACTTTCTTACTTATTTGCCTTTTCTTAAGCGGGCTTTCCTATAATTTTTATAAGATGTCTTTTACCTTGCCATTTGTCTCTACTTCTCGCCTACTAGACCATTTAATCAGAACATATGCAAATGGAGATATAATGGTATAATACAGAATTTTCAATCATAATGCCACTAGGTGCCCTCTTTGCTTCTGCTATATTACTACATAAGATATTTTTCGTTTTGCATAATCTTTGTGCTCGTAATTTTGTTCTAATAATTTCTTTCCCAAACAATATGAAAAAATAAGTAAATAAATAAAATAAATAAATAAAATAAAATGTCACAGATCATTAATTATAGTGACGAGCTGATGATGACATTTTTGTAAAGAATATGTAATTAAATATATCAGATTTTCAGTGTCTGAGTTGTTGGAATACATCTAATCATGGATGGAATTCTTGGCTTAGCCAAGTTAATCACGCAATCAAACCTTTTCTATATTTTGTATCTATTTATGTTGAGCAATTAGTCCTTCGCCGGATAGAGTCATATTGTCTCATCAATATATATTATATACCATGGGTCCCATTTGTCATTCTCTTGGGAGAGGCAGGTCATAGCTAACCTCCACTTAGATTTGTCCATAAATTTCAATTGAGCTTTTACCTTTCAAAGTGTGACAAATGTAAAGTTAGAATATAATCATTCCCATCATCAATGTCCTCTTGTTTCACATCATGGCAGGTATATATAATTTAAATGGATATGGCACACATACTATATACAATCTCATAGGATGGTACAAATACTATATACAATCAATGATTTGCAATCATGTTATTAATTGCGGTAGTATTGTAGCAAATTCAGATAAATATCAGTCTAAATTGATCGATTTATGAAAATGTGTAATGGTATCAAATTCTTGAAAAAAAGAATTACGAATGGACGAATATCGGTTTAATCTGACCGGTCATTTTTTTTTTTTTTTTTTTTGGTTTTTTTTTCACCTTTAAGGCTTTTGTTGACCCAGTTCAGAACAAGTTTTGATTGTTAATGTTGTTGTGTCACTACTAGGACATGGGATAAAGGTAAACCCATGTCATGCAGTTAACTCCAGTGGAAGTTTATTTTTGTGGTATTCATGATAAAGAATTATTATTATAACTTTGCCCAGATAATTTTGAGATTCTTAATCATCCAATTTTGGAATTTCTTTATAACCCACCACAATAATAATAAATAAATAAGTGTTACTTTCAATGTCTTTTTTTTTGCTGAATTCTTAGTATGAACATTCACAAATGGGAGTGGAAGGATAGTGCATAGAGTCTCTTGGGATGTTGAAAGTACAGATAATATATTGATATAGTGTGAGATATGGGGTTCAAGTGGGTCTGATCACATTCTAAGTGTTGAAATATCATTATTCTGGGAATATATAATGGACCATTTGTGGCTAAGATGTGAAATTTTGGTGCAACACGCGCACGCATTTTGTCGTACTTAGACTTTAACTCTTGATTTCTTCATTGGGAGGTAGAGGTCATACCACCTTAGCCAACCTGTCAACAACGTAAAAAAAGTTTAAAACTTAAGATGAGAAATTAAGATGTAATATTTTATTCAGAACTCGAAACTATTATAGCTCTCAACTAAAATTTGGTACATATTTCTGAAGTTCCTCAGTTGTGTGTATTAATTACATTGATGAAATTGTTCTTGCATGCACTACAATTGGGAGGTGGAGATCATACCACCTTGGCCAAGCACCTGTCAACAACGTAAAGAAAGTTTAGAACTTAAGATGAGAAATTAAGATGTAATATTCTATTCAGAACTTGAAACTATTATAGCTCTCCAGATGAGAAATTAAGATGTAATATTCTATTCAGAACTTGAAACTATTGTAGCTCTCCACTAAAATTTGGTACATATTTATGAAGTTCCTCAGTTGTGTGTATGAATTAAATTGATGAAATTGTTCTTGCATGCACTACAATTGGGAGGTGGAGGTCATACCACCTTGGCCAAGCGCCTGTCAACAACGTAAAGAAAGTTTAGAACTTAAGAAGAGAAATTAAGATGTAATATTCTATTCAGAACTCGAAACTATTGTAGCTCTCCACTAAAATTTGGTATATATTTCTGAAGTTCCTCAGTTGTGTGTATAAATTAAATTGATAAAATTGTTCTTGCATGCACGACAAATGAAATAATTTTAATGCATCTTTGCACATCACTAAAAAGGGATCTAATATGCCATACTGTTTCAGATGGATGTGTTTCATAGACTGTCAATAAAAAAAGTAAATGTATCATTACATATTTATGTGTGTGTGTGTGCATATATTTGTTGAAATATCATTTGTATTTTGTTCTATTCCTTTTGTAGATTTATGAGTTTATGACTCGTGCCAATTGAAGCACTATATGATGGAGAGCAATAAATTACTCTGATCATGTAAATCAATGTGGAGGATGTGGATTATTACTGAAGCAACGCACCGAATCATGCTGGTAAAATTACTATCCTGAGACAAAAATGAATAATATATGGGCAATTTACCAACTCATGATTGAGCTTCCTTAATCATAATTGTTACGCTCCATTTTAGGCCTATTATTGCTACCACCGCTACTACTTATTATTTGGTCCAGAGAGCAAAAGCTACCAGAACTATATATATATATATATATATATATATATATAAAAGATTATTGATTCACTTTTCCATAAAGTTTGATTGTCTCTGATGTATGATCGTGCTAAATGGTCGTGAATAATATTGTTGCACCATTTTTTGTCCTTATAATTGGGAAATATTAGGGCAAGCATTCTTTTTTATTGCGAGAAGTTTAAGGACTCTGGTGTTTTAAATCTTTTTGGAAAGTATCAAACGATATTTTCATCCGGAAAATAAATTTTAAATGTGAGATTTTGATAATCTTTACCGAACATACTATAACACCTAGATGTCTATTTACTTGCCATTGCTAAAAACGCATTAAAAGACATTGAGTAATCCTACACTTGTCGACACCTGACTTACGATTGTGAGTGAGAGTTGGGTGTGGGGTCACTAACGGGAGTTTTTCAAAGACATTTAACAATAATTTACTATTGGTCCTTGTAGTTATTCAAAAAGCATTTTACTATTGGTCCTTGACACCTTGTATTGTTCATAACATTATAAACCATCCATACAAATATATATATATATATATATATATTTTGTACCCCAGCTTTTAAAACAATACTACAAAAGTAGAGGTCAAGACATAAAAGGGGTAGGCTCCTGATTCAACTGGCCCTTCCATCCAGTGGGTGACAACAAAATGATATTAAACTACAATTATGAGAGCGAAGATTACTTAACTAAAAACAAATTTAGCATGTAAATAATTGGTCCAAATTTACTGAAAGGAATTGGTCCAAAACCCAAGAAAAAGTAGGTGACCTAATTAGACATAATGTACGAACAAAAATATACTTGTTTTTTTGTATTTATTGGGGTTTCCGAATGTAGATCACTAGAATGTTATAATCACATGGAAACTGAACCTCAATCTTATAAAATTTACCCATGAAGGGACTAGTTTACTTTTGAGGCCTGCACTAAAATGCAAACTTCTATAAAGAATCAAATCTAATCTTGGTAATAGAGAATTGTATCAACAGAACTCTGGGCATAGGGAGAGAGAGGGTCCTTGGGATGTCAGAAACAAATTCTCTCTGCCATATTCTGAACTTGTTATAAGTTCCTCTCGCCAATAAATATCAACCCACATGCCAACTTTGTCCTCAGACATGATCTAGGTCAGTCCTGTTGGAAGGATCGTGTCCATCTTAGCTTTTGTCAGGTTGAACATTCCCTTGGAGTTGGTGATCTACTTGGTCATAGTATTGTTCAAGTTGGGTCTTAACCATCCATTCCCTAGTCTATTCCTTTTCAATCTAGATGTTGAGTTGCGATCCGAATTCTCTTTTAACCCGAATCACGCTTTGTGTTGCCTACATATATATATATATATATATATATATTATAATTTAGTATATAAGGGTGTTAGGATTTTATATTTTATACGCAACTTGAGAATATTGAAAGAGTGACAAATGGTGCACTAAGGTAGGGTTTTAGAGACCTATAAATCTCATTTCTTATTCGCATAGTAAAAACTCTTGGATGATCTTTATTGTAAACATAGGTTATATAAGCCGAACTACGTTAAATATCTGTATTCAGTACGTTGTATATTTTTCTCACTTGCTGATTTGCCGTTAGATCAAAAGTGAATGACTGTTTTCAAGAAACAATATGCACTTTGGCTTCAGTAGTTTACATAAAATATATCAAGATCCAAAAGAACATACAGAATCGTAGACACTAAAAGCTCCTCTATGATATAGCCATATACCTAACTGCTACAATGATCAAAAGGGACATATTCCTTATGTTTGAATGATTGATTTGGACCCTCAAGGGGTCTAGAGTGTAGGAAGGACTGGTCCACTCGTAATAATCAATACAGATTTTTGATTTGCTACACTTTGACTGTATCTTTGTCATGTAGGTTAGTCTTGAATTGCAAATTTGCAATTATGTGGTTTGAGTCACTTTTCTGGTTTTGTTCGTTACGCTGAGGCATACTTTTCTCCTAGAAGAGAAAATAACAGAAGATTAGATAGGTTCACCAAATTATGGCAAACACATGCTTCATTGCTAATATAGAGGAGAAAATTCAGGAAAACCCTAATTTTCAAGTTGTAGCGAAAATTTCTGCCATTTGGTGTTTGGTTTAATATATTATGACGAAAAAATTATGTATTGTTGACGATTGATTTTGGCATGATCTGGATATGAGTGATCTCCTTGCAACAAAAAGAAGTGGTACACGTATCAAATAAAGACTTTATGTATGTAATTTTTTTTGTACCTTTTGAGTTGACCGACCTAAGAAAGATGTGGTTATCCTAATCTCCATTGTAGATCATTGTTATAGCTTCGACTCCCCTGATAACTTCAGCTTCCTTGTCAGTTATTATTAGGTATTACTTCTTTAAATTTAATAACAATAAGGAAGAACTGTCAAAAATAGTAAAACAAGGCAGGTTTATGTGTATGTGTGTGTGTAGTGTGTGTATTCTAGGCTGCCTGCATAGCGCCTTGGAAGGACTGAGTGATGAGACAACTAACCAAAACACTACATAATTTTCTGCTGGAATTGACTTAATTTTACATAGGCCAATCAAAGTTTTGATATGTAAGAAATTATGGTATGTATGTGTATTGTTGAAGATTGTTTCAACGTAATAGGAGTCTAGGAATACTAGTGCAGTGTTAGATAGGAACTGTGGTAACTGTGTGTGAGCTGAAATACATCTCTGGTAACAAGTCGTGATCAGTAGTAACTGGAATTACTTCACATGCTACTACTTTTCAAGGCTATTATATTTCAATAATGTATATGTTTCTGATGCCAGCATAGCAAGATGATTGTAAGGCAGGTAGAAAGGGGATCAAAATCCTTCCGAGTCACGTTTTTCGCGGTTCTAGTCGGTGGGTGAAATTTATTATCATCAATGGTGAATTTTGTTAATTCGTTATTGTAAAATTCACTTATTTGAATTTCGTAACTATTTTGCTCACCGGTAAATTTCACACCATTATAGTAACAAAATTCACCATTGACAATGATGAATTTCACTCACCGAATGGAACCGCAGAAAAATATGACTGGAGAGGATTTTAATCAGTAAATGGTGAAGCAGTGCCATGCCATTCTAGAATAATTGTGAATGCATAAAAAATTTCTGGAAGTAAATATGTAATAATTTCATTCTTCATCAACAATACAGAAGGCTAGAAGAAAAAATATCACGAGTTATGACCTAGAAAGTAGTTCTATGTATAAAAAGTTAAAAAGTGGTTGTAATATATGTAACTCAGAATCTCAGACAAATGGTGTATATGATATATTATGTTCTTGGAGCATGAAAAAGAATAATTCGCCTCAAAAAAAAAAATTGGATGTGATGGAATGCAGAATCTATTAGAACATCTACCACCTGACATATTCTCTTTCTATGCGTGTGATATTGAAAAGAATAATTTGGTTAAAAGTCTGGATTTTGGTCATTAAGAACAACTTGAGCTTGAATCTCGAACAACAAACTCGTTTATTAAATGAACCAATGGATTGGTTTTAGTGGTAAGTCTTTTGTGTTTGGTGCCTCGTAACATCATGGCCTGAGGTGTAAGGTTTGACCTTATTTGAGTGCAAACAATTCTTTGTGGTCACACCCATGAGTGAAAGCCCGAGTGTTACCTGATTAGTGTGGGGGAAACGCTTTGCCTGACATTTCTCGAGAATTTAGTCGGGGCAAAACATTGGTACCCGGATCACTTAAATAAAAAATAGTTAATAACTTATAATTTTTTTTTAAGTTGTCAATAATTTAATAAATTATAACAAGATATTAAAAGGTTACTAAAATGTAACACGAGCCAAATTGAGATCAGGAACAATATGAGACGAGTTGAAACTTTCTAATCTTGTCATGAGCCCAAAATCAAATTAGTTTCTAGCTAAATCAAAGCAGTCGCAGTTTGAATAGTCTGAACGTAACACGGCTATACCTGGTTTAAAATTTTAATGCATTTCTTTATACAAGAGGATTGTTATGATATGAGGAACAAATACAATTGATAATCGTTCAAGGTTTTTTTTTTTTTTTTAACTCGTTTAGTACCAATAAATATATTTAATACAAAGAAAGTGCATTATAAACGGTGATAGCAGTCCAACCTCATTTGTCTAATTAGATGAGTGATTCTCATCATCAGGTTGTGGAATTCATCTCATTCGGTCTGCTATTTCGTCGCTTACCTTCTATGCCCGCAAATAACCCTTCCTTTGCTAATTGATGCATCTTCATTCTACGTTGTACATGACCATGTTCCTCGAGCATACTTTCTCTAATTTTATCACTTTCAATTACTCATAGTTAAATTATTATTATTATTATTTTTATTTTTTTCAAAGGTGAAATAAGTGAAGTGGTCTTAAAGAACCTCACAAGAGGACACAGTTGGAATTTGTGTTGACACAATTGTTTTGATCGTTCAATTTAGGGGTGGACAAATAATCTGTGAATCCGATTCGGTCCGGCCCTATCCGTGTGAATCGGATCTGATTATTACACCTATAAGTCTATGACGAATTCAAAAAAATCAAATCCGTAGCTCACGAGTCGAATTCCGGATTAGACTGTTAAAAATTCGATCCGATCCGATTCATGAAATTTTTATATATGTATTTTCAAAAAATATATTGGTTAATTTAATTAGTTAATGATAATTTAATGTATTCAAAGAATGTATTTAGTTAATAATTATTTAAATAAATGAATTAATATTAATAAATTAAAATTTTATGTGTTGGGTTAGGATTAAAAGATAAATAAATAATAAATAATATTACTTATAAAAATAAAAAATAATAATAATAGATAATTTAGATAAACTTAATTCACGAATTCAATCCGATTCATCATTATATGAATTTGATCCAATTTGTGAGATAACAGATCTGTGACGAATTAAAAAAAATTTAATTCATAAGAAGCAAATAAAATTAAAATTAATGTCTAATCGGATTCGACCACCCTGATTCAACTCTTTTATTGAAGACAATGTGAAAAGCTGGTGTGTATAAATGACATGCAAAGATGAGGAGAGTGACAGTGTGTTATGGGCATTGGAGGAATATTCAAACGTATGAAGCGCGTGCCCTATCCTCCTCCGTCCACTCAGATTCAGTTCAAAAGAGGACGAAATGTAGGTTGGGGGAGAGGAGAAATTAAAGCTGAGTTGCCGCTTAAAGGGTGACAAAGGGTGGGCCCAAATAGAATGTGGCATCAACTGAGTTGGATTTGAATCTCACTCTTCATGCATGGTGGGCTGTCATGTCATGGCATGTATTCCAAAGACTTTTGTAGACCTTTACATGGGCTTTCTGTATCATAGTTTTTTGAATAATTATTTAGAATTGCACATTGATTTTTTTTTTTTTATTTAATTTTTATGTAAGGTGGAGATGATGTCATGATGATGATGATAATATTGACGGACTCTTGTAAAAGACTGACAACATAACCCAAGCATAGGGAAAGA
The DNA here is from genome assembly GCA_025631255.1 of Cornus kousa. Classification (NCBI taxonomy): domain Eukaryota; kingdom Viridiplantae; phylum Streptophyta; class Magnoliopsida; order Cornales; family Cornaceae; genus Cornus; species Cornus kousa. The sequence goes on along the minus strand of JAOTQH010112515.1, from coordinate 2,500 downwards.
GCGATTCAAAACTCTATCAACTAGATCACTCGGTAATGTCCTCCCCACTCAAAAAAACAGTTATTATAATTCTAAACTAATTGTATTTAGTTATCATTAAGAGTAGACAACATAATGATCATCAAATTAAAACATTTATTTATCACATGACATATAACATTCACATTACCAAATCATTAAATCCTAAAACTTAGACCGTAAAAATAAGAAATAATTACACTAAAATTCCCTCCAGATATGCTAATTAAAAAAAAAAAAACCTCTTTAGTTTTGAAAAATTACACTATCCTCCTCAATCACAGATCTCGTAAAAGTTCATTGGCAAAATGTGTGATTTTATTCAAAATAACAAATTGTCAAGCCCATAAACATATATACAAATATATATATATATATATATATATGCATACATATTATTACATACATAAACATAGAATAGAGAGAGTGTGTAGAGAGAACAATGGAAGGTGAGAAAAAAATACACACACACAGAGAGAAACGGTGGGAGCCATGAAGGAGGTCCTACATGTGGTGGTTACCGACATTGGAAAATAATCGGAGAAGGAAAAGATGTATTTGTAAAGAATGACCCAGTTGTAACTGGCGGTATCTGGTTTGGGCATCAAAGGTCTTTGTATGTACAGAAAAGCATGGTATTCGCATGCGGTTTTGGAGCATTTGATTTATTTGCGAATTAGGTTCTGCATTGTTTTAGGTTTTTTTATCTTTTTAGGATTTGGGGGATCTTCTGGTGTAATTAACGGAAATCCAAATGTATGAAAAAATTATAAAGAATCTGATGGATGGGTGAGACACCTCTTGACTCTACTTGTGTGTGTGTTAGGGTTGCAAATGAATCGAGTCGAACCAAGCTGAGCTTAAGCTTGTTTGGGCTTGGCTCAGTTATTTTGTAGGCTCAACTTGACTTGGGTTCATGATTGTGAGTTGCACAATGCGGAATGGTTGTGGAATGTAGTATGGATAAGCAATCTAGATGAGGGGTGAATAAGTTCAACTTGCTCTTTTTATCCAATTTTTGTTTAAATTAAATTTACCAAAATAAAGTAAATTAATCACCCATAAAGCAATAACTTAAAGTGCAAGCAATGTAAAAAAGTAAAGTTTAAGAGATACCGAGATTTTAGCGAGGAAACCTAGTTGGAGAAATCATTCAACAATCGGAAAAAACCTTGGAGACTGTCAAACGATCTCGAGCGAAATGATCCACTATGAAGCAAAGTACAAAGGACTTCGACTCAGGCTCACACCCTGTCTCTCTACCAAAAACCAATTGTTGATCGTCTTTGTTTTGCAACTTCCCTGCTCAACAGTTTTCGACTTCAAAATTATTTTTGATCTCTATAAAAGGATCACTAGTAAATCAACAAACATTTCACGAATGTCTTGATTGATTCCTACAAAGTGTGATCTTATCCTCATTCTGCTTGATGACCGGTAGTAATAGAATCTTCAATCACGTAAACACCGATCGAACGATGAATAATAACCTAAATCATTCAAGTTATAGGTGTGTGCTCTCAAAAATAGAAAAATTATAACCTTTGAAATTCACACAAAGAGACTTCTAGGGTTTTGAATTTTTTCAATGTAAAAGCTGTGATTAATTGTGTGTGAATGAGAGAGTTTATATAGAGAATTAAAGTGGCCTAGTAGGGTGAGAAAATCTTTTCAATTCATGCTAAAACACCTCTCTAATTTAGACTTGAAAAGGTAATATATAGAAGTTGACAAAAACAAATACTTTTATTTTTGGTTCAGGGAAGTGCAATAGGTTCTACTTTAGAGTGAAACCGGTTAGACTTTTTCAAAGTGTTATTCTCTACAAAGAGTGCCACTAGTTCTTACCATAAAATGTAATAGGTTGGAGGGCTAAGAAATCCTAATCACACTCTAACCAACTTAAAACATACTCTAAGTGATCCTCATTCATTTACCTTGACTATTTATTGTTCATTATCAAACTGGAGTTGTCGTGAGTATCTTCACTTAAATTTTTCGCTTCTGAAAATGAGAGTCAAATAAATAGAAAAATTACAAATCGATTTGGACTTCATTTTGATCACCGAAATATGCTAGTTACAACTACATATTTCACAGTGACAAGCTCAAAAAGCTGAGCTCGAGCTTGGCTTGTCATTATTTCAAAAAGTTCGAACTCGGCTAGTTTAATAAAGAGTAATTGTTCAAGCTCAATTTTAGCTAGTGTTCAAGATTATTTGACTTGTTCATGAACATAAACAAGCCTACATAAGCTTACGTTCATGAACCTATACAATCTTATTTTTATGAGCATGTTCACAAGCCTTATACGAGCCTATTGTCACGCCCCGCCTATGAAGGTTACGCCACGCAGGCGACACGCAAGCGTTGAGTAGGACGCTGCATGGCGACTGCATGGCATAGAAGTTTCTAGAGTCTTCTAGAGTTGTGTAGAAGATTCTAGAAATGTGTAGAAATGTGTAGTATATTCTAGAAGTGT
>JAOTQH010112300.1:0-15965 GCA_025631255.1 Cornus kousa | reverse complement strand
TTGTGGGGTACATGCTTTGTTGATTATTGAATTGGTTATATCCCAATTGAACTAGTAGTGCATTGAAAGCTTTCATTTTGATAAAGGTGGATAACAACCCCTTTTCACTAAGTAGCTGGGATTCTAGCCTCATAAAGCATTGAATTTCTCGCGCGGATGCTCAGATGTGTCCTTTATGGAAGCTTTTCTGATTTGGTGTGTCCTAAACGGGAAAAGTTTGACCTTGAGAAGTGAGTGTTCACTGTGTGGTGATGTATCCAAAGCTTAAATAATTAGAGAATTATTTACTTAAATTATTGAGTTATGTAATGTGTGTGACACATGAAAGGTTGATTAACAACTCAAGTTTAAGAACAAATGTAGTAGAATGAAAGTGGGTTACCAACAGGGTGAAGTCTCCAATTTTTTGTTTGAAGGCTAAATAAACTTCACCAGACACTTTTTATGAACTACAATAATCCAATCGCCCTATTTATATTATTATGCCTCTTTTGATAAATCAATCAATCCTATAGTTGCGCAGAAATAAAAATCTTTTAACATTTCCGTCTCAAGATAACCTCAAAATACCCTAACCAACAGGCTGAAGTCCCCAATTTTTTGTTTGAAGGCTAAATAAACTTCCCCAGACACTTTTTATGAACTACAATAATCCAATCGCCCTATTTATATTATTATGCCTCTTTTCATAAATCAATCGATCCTATAGTTGCACAGAAACATAATACGCGCGCACACAGTATAATTAAACCCAAAAAATGCGAAAATCCTCACAAAAGATGAAATAAAACAAAGTTAATAAGGAGCAGATATACTAGCTCCATTTAGATGCGGAACGTGAAAAATAACTGAATTGGAATACGTATAACATTGTCTGATGACAATCCAAACAATGTTGTGATAAACCCTTTTTATATCTCTGTTCTTTTTTTCCTGATAGAGTGCAACAGTGTTCGTTATGGGATAGAGTGCAAAGTGAGCAATACGCTAGAATGCATCTCCAGTTGTCCTCTGACTTTTACTCATTTAGCAGTTGTTTAATGATTTTCTCTAGTTTTGAGTGCATCTCCAATTGTCTTGTGATAACATTCTTCACACGCAGACACAAAGTATCATCCTCTAAATATGAAAAAGGAGGTTACATTTCATCTCTCAATTTGGACAAACTATCTTACCATAAAACAAAATATATATTTATACCCTATTTCTTTTCACTGCAATTTCTAATACTAATCCCAATATTTAACTTTTTCTATCTTTCCTATTTCAAAATAAACATTGCAGTAATCTTCCTTCCTTAAATTTTCTCCTACTCGAGTGTTTATTAATCCTATCTGAGCTAATAAAGTTTCGTAATAGAAAAATAATTTTTTTCTCTTTAAGAAACGAAACATCTAGAACACTAAAATGATAAGACACCTCTCCAAAACCACTTATGACTAATAAAATTTAAATGAAATAGACATTCATGAGCCCAACAACAATTCTATGTCTACAGTACATCATTTCAGAGACAAAGCAAGAACCAAATCTTATAACAACAATAGCAATCAAATTTCACCACATCCCCTAAAATTACTGAAAATTTAATGACTCATTCAAAAGATCGGTAAGTGATAGAGCAGTAGTGACAGAATTGTAACAAAAAAAGATCAAGGTGGAATTCAAATCCAACAAGAAATGAAGCAATTTTAACCGAAACTTCTTCAAATTTACTGGTTTTTCTCTCAGCAGAGTACAATTCGACAAGCTAACCATAAATTGCACAATTGATGAGACGATTCATAATTTCATACATGATGCTACATATATGTAAATTTAATGTACCGAAAAGGATGGATCGACTCGTCAGACGGGGAGTTTATCTACGGATCTGGTGCTTTTGGTGCTGTCTTCATTGATCTGCTGGAGATTTGTGAGCATGAGAGGGCGATCTTTGGCCTCTTCTTCTTCATCGTCGTCATCGGTGTCGAAGGTGGTGAGGTTCACGCACGCGCACCGTTCGAGCGATGCGAAGAACGCCGAGGCCACACTCGTACCCACCCAATTGAAGAAGCTCGGATTCTCCATGGAAACCAGACGAGGTTTATTAGAGGAGGATGACCTTGATGTATTTGTAGAGGTAGAGAGAGAGAGGGGTTGGAGAGAGAAAGTGGGGAGAAATTGGTCAATGAGATTAATCAAACCCGGTAGAAAAGGAAAATCCAATGTAACAGTCTATTTTTAGTTTTTTAGATAGAATTAAATAGTGGATTTTTTTAACCACACCTGCAAATATTATTTGCCGTCTGAGAAATAACGAAACTTTCTCACGTGCAAAGATAATTTACCTTTACATCCTTACATAATTACCATTGTACCCTTTGCAGGGTGTAATGACTGATTTTATCCTTTTGCCCCAAAATTAAATATCCATTTCCAAAATGACTCACCAATCACCATTTTGTGCAAGATTTTAATTAATTTTTTTTAAAAAATTGCATTTTATATGTATAATTTTTTAAGATTTTAAAATTGTCCCTCTCAGTTTTTTAAAAAAAAATTATTTTTTTATGTATAATTCCTTAAAATTTTAAAATTGCCCCATCAACTTTTAAAAAATTGTTTTTTTTTTTTTTTGTATAATTTTTAAAAATTGATACCCTCAACTTTAAAAAAATGACATTTTCGTGTTTAATTTTTTAAAATTTTAAATTTTCCCTCCCACAATTTTTTCATTTTTAATTTTATTATTATTATTATTTTTTTTTTTTGCATTATACCCCTAAGCATAATTTCTGGTTGTGTCCGTGATTTTGTGTCCTCATTTCTTGTTCTTGCAAAAATAATATTACTTCACTGTAATTTATTACACAAGACCATTGGTCTTCACAATCACTGTGATGTGTATAGTGATTGATTGGACTAATAATCCTAAATCATGTAATAATATTTCATTTCATTTCACCACCTCATTACTTAGTTCATTATTCTATTTTTTTATATATATATAATAATTCTATGCATAGACTAATTGAATTTGAAATCATCCAAATTTACAAATTACAATGATTTCATCTTCATTTATGAAAATACAAATTAGAGACAAATAGTCATGTCATTGCTGGATTTGAATTCGTAACTTCATGTTAGGGATAGTTGACTTTATTATTGTGTCAAGTTCCGTTCTCATAATGAAAAATAATGACATGCAAAAACACAAACTCTGTAGGGGAAGAGAAATGACCATTTTTAAAATAAAAAATAAAGAAGAGCTAAAATTTAGATATTCCAAATAGTCGTTGAAATCTTCCTAGTTTTTGTAACAAGGAAGTTTATGAAGTGACAAAGTTGCTCCATTTTTTGAAGGGTTGGTTTAGAGAAAAACTTCCTTAAACTTTTAATATTTATTTATTTGTGCCATCAATTAATTGTATTATGTCATACAGTGTAAGTAAAAATGTTTTATTTTAGTGGGTCTTGTCTCTATGTGTCAAAATTGCGTCCGTTTGAATGTTATGAAGGCTCTTTTTCTAATTCTTGGGCCGAGTCTTTTGTGTGTTGTGCAAAAAAAAAAAAAAAAAAAATCAAGGATTCACCATTGGTTTGGATCGGATCTATACACATAAACTTAATATGGACAAAAAAGTTCAACCTGAGAAGCTTAAATACTGGTATTTTATCGTTATTAAGATTTCATTTTTGTTATATGGGTTTAATATGAATCAAGTCCGAATCCAATTCAAATTCAGGTCAAAAATAAATATTGAAACAAAATATTAATTTCATTTTATCTTTTATCCCACATGCATAAAAGAATAATTTTTAAAACAAAAAATAAAAATAAAACACATAGTTTGATGAAACTTCAAGAAGGTCAACATAATTTCCCTTTTTATTTCTTTTAACTTCAAAACTGATGGTAGAACATGTTGTTTCAAATGAAAACTCACCAACTGATGAATGTAAATAAATGGTCATCAATGGCATTGAAAATATGACATTAGGTGATTTCAAGATGAATAAATCACTATGCTTACCTTTTAACTGAAAACAAAGATGAATAAATCACTAGTCACCACCCTTTTTTCTGTCTTATTTAATTTACATTTATGATTTAAGTTACTTTACTTGGTTGCACATGGTTTGGTTTGATTCAATTAGTGGTGAAGTAAAATCAAATTAATGTATCGAAATTGAATCAAACTAATATTTCACTTAAATTCACGATTCTTTGTTTCGGTCGATACACGGTGTATGGCTTAGTTCGAAATTCATTTTCAAAGGTCAAATATCATTATATACCTTCATGATCCAGACAATTCAACAAATTTACATTTATATTTGTTCGAGTTCGTTATACCGCGACCATTACCACACTTACAAATCATAATTTAAACCAAACCAGTTTAGATTGTATAATAACATTTTGAGTTAGTTTGTTTTCTGTAGATAAAATTTACTTTATAATATAGTTTAATTACAACTGTGTATATGTAATTAAGTCTAAGTGAACCCTAATAATATGGTTAAATTTTGTTTAAAGCAATGTGGTAAAAAGTAACTGTCACTTCAAGGACACTTATTAGCTCAACGGTACAAGTGTGTAACATCTCCTCATTAAAATAATAATAATAAAAAAATAAAAAAAATGGAGTATTCCAACTCCATGAATAATTTGTGAAATGTGTTATTTAAAAATAAAATGTAAAAAATAAAATAAAATAAAATATTATCAACTAATAAAAATGAAAACATATAGTTGGATTTGATTGTTGTGATATGAACGCTGCTAATTTCATAAAAAATGGCGGAATGAGTGCTTCATAACCTTTGACTTCAATCTACTGTAGAATTCCAATTTGATAATTGTATATGTATAAGTGTTATATTTAAGCACCAAAATTGAATTGATTCAAACAAATTTATTTATTTTGGCATCAAAATTTGAAAAAAATAAAAATAAAATTGTACGGTTTAAATTGACTTGGATTGAATATTTCATTGGGTCACAATAATCAAATTGTGAATAATTAGTGTGAAAATTACGAATAATTACTGATTTGGACACAAAAATGAAAACCACCTCTACATTTTTTTACTTTCCCAGTCAAGTTCAATACAATGTGAACAACGTGCTTGGGAGTGTGCGCAGTTCACCTAGACAACGACCACCAACAGTCTATCGTCGCGGACTATTAATGTGAACTTGTAGGTATTCCCCCGCGCCAGTCCTCACCACCCCTCTCTCTCTCCCCTTTCTCTCTCTAGAGATCCTCTCCTCTAACGCTCCCACGATCCTATTCAGTTTTAAGTGTTTTACATTTCTCTAATCCATGACACTACTTCTAGGGTTTCTCTACAGCTCAAGATCAAACGCTTGACATTTAGATATATAAATATATATAGGGCGATAGATTCATCATCTCACGTTGTTTCATTAGAGCTTTTGTAAGTTTTTAGGGTTTTAATACAGATTAGGGTTCTTTGATAGCGATGGATGACTGGTTTCACTTCGCGCAATCAGTATTCATAGGTCTAATCTTCTCTTTCCTTCTTGCGAAGCTCATCTCCATAGTCGTTTCGTTCCGAGATGAAAACCTCAGCATCGTTCGCGCCGAGTCCGTCGAAACCGAATTGAAACCCTTGAAATCGAGTGCTGACAATATGGGTGGTCCCAAGGCGGAGAGTTCGAGGGCTATTGCGGAGGAAGCAGTGGTTGCTGATAAGGGCAAAGCGGCAAGTGAGAATATAGTGGATGGCGGTGATAGCGATGATAGTGATGATGATTGGGAAGGGGTTGAGAGCACTGAATTGGATGAGGAGTTTAGTGCTGCTACAGCGTTTGTGGCGGCCACAGCAGCTGATCGGAATTCTCAGAAAGTCTCAAATGATGTGCAATTGCAGCTTTATGGGCTATACAAAATTGCAACCGAGGGACCCTGCACTGCGCCGCAACCCTCCGCACTCAAGATGACGGCTCGTGCAAAATGGTACTCCTCTGTGATAATTATTTTTGTTAATAATTTCAGTCAGTAAGTATTGATTTCCTTGATGAATTTTGATGCTGGGCTTTGATGTATCATGCTCTGTTCGTACACTTGAAACTGGAAGGTCTGAATTCAGTTAGAGAGAATATTAATAAACATTGCATGTTGCCTTCTAATAGTACTTGAGACATGTTAATCAAGTTCAGAAAAATAATTATTGGATGAGGGAATCATTTATATAGTTGATTTTTAGTATGCCTTAATTTTCTGCTATTATTTGTTTCCAAGAATCTATCAATTGGGTTTTAATTTTAACAGCGAACAAAATGAAAAATGATGGGTTCAATTTGAGTGTCCATAATGTTGACAAATGACTGATGTTAGAATGTATTGAGCCTCAAAGAGAACTTTTAAATGAATAATTGTTTTTCTAGTTGATTAATGATTTGTAAAATTAAGCAAATATAATTGTCTTTTTTCTGGTTGATTTGTAAAATTAAAGAAAACTAAAATATGTTTGGTTTTCAGATCCATGCAGTTGAAGATATCAAGTGCATGTTGTCTTTTGTTTGGCACATGTCAGGAGGAGAGGGAGGAAGCAAGGGAAGAAAAAGGGGGTGGGGTTGTTTGTATGCTTTGATGTGCAAGTTCAAACTTGCTTAAATCATATGGTAGTTCTTATTATTTCATGAATGTTGAAGGGTTAGCGTTTGTTCATTCATGGTTAATTGAATTGCTGTCATTCTTTAGGGTTGGGAGAGGTGGGGTGGTTGTTGAGGCTGTCAACTGAACACTATGAGAATGGTGCAAATTTGGACCCTCAATTCAATCCCTCTATTGATGAATTTTAGTCTCTCTTACTCTCCTCTTTTTCTAGAGTTGACCACATTTACATATCTTGTACTTCCTTTTCTATTTTCTCTTTAGCATCTTGCTCTTATATATATATATGATTTTTGATGTAGTGTATATATAAGTGGTCAGGAGAATAAAGATTTAGATATTTTAGGATTTTGGATATATGGTTTAATATCCAAAACAAACTTGCTTTCATGAAGGTGGAAGGTATACTATTGGTTATGTAGGAATTGTATTATAATTAGGTCTCTATTTTAGAGTTGTATTGTATAAGGTAATTTCTTGTTAGGCAAGTCTTGGGCTCTAAGGAATTGTATTTTTTGTCCAATAAGGAATTGGGTTTGGTACTCTGTAAATAGATGTGGAATTGAGTGGAGAAGGCAAAGAAGAAAAAGGAATGGAGGAGGGAGTGAAGAGAAGAGAAGACATTGGGTGCAAAGTAGAGATGTAGCCTCATAGAAATTGGTGAGTGTGGGGGTGGAGATGGTGAGTGAATGGTGGAACACCGATGGTGAGCAAGGGTCTCGTGGAGTGTTAGATCGTGAAAGGCTTGGGTATCCGCCACCACACCTTGAGCAGAGAGTGTGTATACATGGTCCGGTGTTCAAAATCTCTACTGGTGTAATTTCTCACTAGGCAGTGAGTGAGTGGGCATTCCCTGCAATTGTGTATTCTCTTCTTGATTCCTTGTAGTGGAATTTCTTCTCTCCATGGACATAGGTCGAGTTCGGCCAAACCAAGTGAATATTGTGTTTTTATGTGTGCATGTTTGTGTCTTGCTTCCACTGTGCCGAATGAAGGGGATTAATTCCCAACATGCTTATTAACGATTAGATAAATTACTGTCATTCTTTAGAGTTGGGAGAGGTGGGTTGGTTGTTGAATTTGTTATCTGTTCATTATGAGAATGGTGCAATTTTTGGACCCCTGTTCAATTTCAATATAGATCTCTCTCTCTCTCGATTTACTTAATGTGTTTGAATCAAGGTAGCATGAGGATAAATTTAATACTATTTCCTTACAAGAGTGGACCACTTGTCATATCATCTACTTTTTTTCTTTATCCCCCTCTAGTTCCTTTGCTCTAATAAATTATTTGACATAATTTAAATATAAGTGGTCTGGAGAACAAGGCTTTGTATTTTCTTGAATGATGTAACTATCCTGTATATATAATCTGAAGATTTTCTGTGTTTTACTGGAATTAGTAAAAAGCTAACAGAAACTTAATATAGATATCTTTTTCTAATTAGTTTGATAGCTTACCCTTGTATTTCTTTTGGATATATTGGTGATATATATAAGTTAAAGATTTTTATGGGTGACTGATAAAAGATTTATTTTGGTTTATTTCTCTTACTTGTTAGAAAAAAAAATAAAAAAAAATAAAAGATTTATTTTGGTGACATGTGCCAGGCAAGCATGGAATAAATTGGGTGCTATGCCCCCAGAAGAGGCTATGCTGAAGTATATTACGATTGTTACAGAGTTATATCCTACTTGGGCAACTGGATCAACTACCGTGAGATCATTTACTTTCTACTACTAGCATGCTGCCTTCATCATACTACTGTACAACTGATTAACCCTCTTTCTCATTCCCTGCTTTCTACACATTGATAACAGAAGAGAAGAGATGGAGATAGGAGTGGTGAATCAAGTGCAGATACTAGAGGACCGATGGGACCTGTTTTCAGCACCTTTGTTTACGAGGAAGAATCTGAAAACGAGCTGTAAGCTTCTTCTCCAGATTCTTACATGAATGAGTTTTAGTATCAAATAGATTTTCCACTTCATGTGAAAATGATATGTGTTTTTGGATTTATTCTGATTTGGTATAGATATAGGCTACCATTTCTTTTGAAGTTGACTAATCCTATTGTTGTAATTCTTTGCGCATGTGTTTTTGTGTCACTAAATTTTTGTACATAGTGAGAATTGTTTTTTACTCCCTTGCAACCGGGGTTGCAACTTGGGTAGGTTGGGTCAAGTTAGGGGCCCAAAGCCCCAGATACTCAGACTGAAGCTCAATCTGAGTGGGAATTTTGGAACTTCTGGTTGCTAGATAACTTTGAGCATGGTGAGATTAGGTTTAATTGATCGGCTAGATAACTTTGAGCATGGTGAGATTAGGTTTAATTGATCGGTTTTCCTTTTCTTTTCTGAACACGAGTGAATTTGATTAAATCAAATAAAGCACCATGTTTTGACAAAAGAACATGAAAGCAATCAATCTCTATCTAGTTGCAATCCCTCCTCTGCAAGCATCATGGCTGCAAGAGACATGTCAAACTAATCAAGACAAAATCATATGAAGAAATCAATGTGCAGGCAGGAAGAGGAGAAAGAAAATTTCCTTGAAGAAAAAAAAAGAAAGAATCTTGACATTTGAGATTGAAACCCTGACCTTGGGTGATTGATGCGTGATAGACATTTAAGGCTCCAATTAGCCTACTACAAGCGAGATGGAATGGAGAAAGAGATTTGAGTCATTCTTTTGTAAGATGCTATGGTATAAAACATGCATATGGTGGATTCAAAAATGAAGACTATCAGGTTAGTGAACTAGGGTTTGGGAGTCGTATAACTTAACTACAGTCTTGTCTTAACTATTTGATCTTAGTTATATGAGTCTTGTTTTGCGATTCTGCTCTATGAGTTTTGGCTTTACCTTCCCTTAACACTGCTGTTAATGTGGTACACATCTTCTTCCTTACTGGTGTACTTATCAGATTTCCGACACAACACTAAATTGTTTTAGTTGATTTTTCTTATTTTATCTTCATGTGGAGTTATCTGAACCATTTCACAAACATAATTATTTTAGCTTTATCATTTTGTGTCTTAGCACACATATATCTCAACATCCACATTTCAATTATGTTTATTCTATCAACATTTTGTTACTTAATTGCTTAACATTCTCTCTAATAAAGTATGGCTGGTGTAGTAATCATTACCAGTTTTTGTTCACGTCTATATAGGGTTTGGGTGGGGAAGACTATATGCATATCTAATCTTTAGCATTATTTTACACAAGTGACTACTCTTAGACGAGAATCCATGTAGTAACTATTTTATAAAATTTACCTTTTAATAGGGTATAAATTGATCTAAGATAACTAAATCACTCTTCTATATGATCGATTTTGCTGTGATTACAACACCTTCGATCTCTCCCTCTTTAATGTAGTGTAGGCAATGGAAATATTCACTTTTTAGGTTATCTCTTTCGTCTTGCTGTAATATAGTATTTACTTTTATCCTTTATATAAAACTAACTATATCATCAATAACATACACCAATAAAACTAAGTCTAATTGTGTTTTCTTAATAAAGAGATCCACTGCCCAAACCATCATGTCATGACATCCTCTTAATCTCATCCAATCACGACACCCATGAGATTCATTAAATGCGGTTGTCCCAGACATCCAATCAGAGCTCAGATCCCACATGTCCAAGTGTCAGCAGTACGAGTGAATCATCTCACTGTTCAATCAGAAAATCTAATGGCCGAGACATTTCGCGGCCGTCTTAGAATTCTGTTCGTACCATCTACAGGAATATGGGAATGAAGTAAACTACCTCTATTCGACGATTTTTCTACAGGTTCAGAAAATCTCTTGCATCGTTCATATCAAGCTTTCTGCTTGCAAGGCATCTCTCCGAGACTTGCCTTGCCCGGTAAAACCATTCTTTTGTCTCTGACTTTCTTTGTTGACTAAGGCAAAAATACAAGGGCCAAGCGTGATCCTTGAATTAAGCCTACAAAAGTTATAAATTAACTTTTTCTTTTTTTCCTGCAGTTGTTCTTACTATAATTACAGTTCCATTATACACGTTCTTTATTATGTCAATATAGTTATTTGTGATTCTTTTGTTTCCTAAGTTTTATTATAGTATATGTATAGGGATCCTATTGCAAATAACATTAGAATCTATAAGACCATATGAAGATCATTGTTATCTTCTCTAGAGCTTTCCATAATCTGCTTTGTGAATGAACGGTACATTGTAAACCTTTCATCATAAATCCAAATTGGTTTTTGACACTATTGTATCAAGTCCTAGTGGTTGCTTAATTACTCTCGACTCATTAATTTAATACCACAATAATTTGTGCAACTTCTGGTCTCTCCATCATCTTTTATATATAGGTAATTAAATTATTATTATTTGCCCCACTTAGACATTTTCTTAGAGATGTTATGATCTTATTAGATAGCTTGTTAACCAACGCAAGTCATCATCTTCTAAACAGTTCCACACCTTAATAGGGATGTTGTATATTCCTAAGGCGCTACCTGTCACCATTTCATTAACCCTAATCCTATGCAAAATATATTTCTCTAATCTCTTTATGGGTTTTTTTTTTTTTTTTTTTTAATCTAAACTTCCTATATAATTTGCATTCCAGTTTCCACTTCTCAAAATATCTTTCATCACTTTTCTCTAATTTTATCATCTTTCGTGAACATGCATAGATTCTCTTTTTGATACACTTAATTAAATTAGCGTCTCTAATTTTTCCTTTCCTTAGTTAATTGACGTATATTTTTCTCCTTTTACTTAATTTATAGCTGGGATTTGAATGGAGAAGAATGGTTTCTCTTCTACTAAAGGAAGTTTTTACAGGAAAGACGGGTTTTCTCAGAGGTCTTTTCTCTCTCAAGGGCTTGGGCAGAACCTTCTCGCTTTTCAGTTTTTCATTTAAAAACTGACAGCTTAATAATGAGGAGATGGTTTTGACTTTTCAAAACTATATTCTAAAAGAATGGCTGGTTTTCACTACAGCTTTTTGATGACATCCATCGGTCACAATTTGTCGCAGATATGCTCTTTTTATGCCAGGAGCAACAGATCAACACTGTCAGCCCAAGCCCAATCCAAATTGAGTCCGGATTGAAGTTTTCTAACTGAAGCCCAACGTGATATTGGGAAAAGGCTGTGTCCAAGCCTGCCCAAGAATTGGGTTGAGGACTTGCAACTCAGTTGAATATTTGTGTATTTCTACAAATCTATCAAATAATGTGTCTCTGTATACAAATATACACATATATGTATACGTGTGAACGTGCGTGTATAGAAGGTTGTGTTTAATTTCTGTAGATAGTTTGGTTGTCAACGATCTCAGCTTAAGCCCGATCCAAGTTAGTCTGGATTGAAGTTCTCTAATTGAAGGCACAGCATGATCTTTGAAAAGGGCTGTCCAAGCCTGACCAAGGAATGGGCTGAGTGCTTCCCAGTTCATAATTGTATTTGCATTTACACATTATTGAATCCAGGGTTCTTTTGTGCTAGAATATACATAAACTGCTAGAAGGCTTGTTAGAATTTAGTGAAGTTAGTTTTTAAAGTCTTAACTAACTTGTAACTTTTATTTTTATTTATTTATTTATTATTATCTTTTTGAGGTGAAAGCTTCGCTCCCCTGTAGTGGGTGATATTGGATTGGGCTGAAGTCATCATGCTCCTTGCCATCTGTACTTTAGTTGTCCTCTTGCTTATGATGTATAACGGGCTCTAATGGCAACTGTTGTATTTTTTCCACGTACTTGGGGTCCAGTGAACCTTAAGACAAGTTATATTTACACGATATTGCATGTCAATTATGCAATATGGAATAACTTAATGTGATGATTAGGAAGTTCAGCTATTACAGTAGGTTGTGGGCTAAGAAGCATGAACACAAACACAACACACCATGGACACGTCGACATGGCAAATATATAAAAAGTAGGGCATGGATGTGTCCAAGACATGGAAATAAAATATATTTTTATAGAATCATATATATATATATATATATATATTGTGAAAACTAAATATTATTTGTGATAATAACATGATATTTATATTTTATGATATACAATTATAATCAACTTTCACATAGAGAAATAAGTAACAAGGAGACAGCATATATTTTTGAATGTCTATACTTGTATGTGTATGTACTTGATATGTAATGTTCTAGGTGGTTAAGATTTTAACACATGCCCAAGAAGTATCGACAGTGTGTATCTGAAATTAAGGACTTCATTTTTGAGTCATGGACTTGTTTAAGATGTGTTGGGCACGTGTCTAGTTGTGTCAATGTTTGACAAATGTCCAACTTGGACACTTCTCCTTCTTGAAAGTGTTTGTGCTTCTTAGATTGTAGATTTACTTTCTTTCTTTCTTTTTTGCTATTTCTGTTATTTCTAATTAAAGTAGAGAAGACGAGGATGTTAGTGAAATGGCTATTGACCCGATTCTTTCACTAAATAGAGAGTAGAAAGTTGAAAAGAAGGAATTTGTATGGTGTTTTACCAGTGTACTATGTGATTAGTTATTTCAAGATGACATTCACAATTCTTGTCCAATAGATGATATTGATATTGTTTCACATTATAAAGGCTTGGAATGATGGGATAAGGACCTATGACATACAGAAGACATGTATTACGTGTGGATATAAAGTACAATTCATTTTATTTAATTAAGTTAAGATGTATAATTTTTGGAATAACATGTTCGTTGATAACTGAATGCTTCTTGTCTGTATTAGGAATTTCTTGTGAAGCTGCTCATATATATGTGAAACATTTACTTATTTGCCTTCTTATTAGTTACCAAAAAAAAATACTTATGTCTTGGAAAAAGGAAATTGTTATGAATGTTGAAGGTTCCTTGTTTTCTTTTCAGAAAAATGGATGCTATACATGCCTTTGCTAGAGAAGGAGATGTGGAGAACATGCTAAAATGTATTGAGAGCGGTGTTACAGTGAATTTGAAGGGTTGGTTACTTTACAGTTGTCTTATTTTTTATTTTTTTAATGTTAAATTGCATCTTCCTGTCATTTTGCATTTTATAGTAATTTAGATATTAAGTTGACAAACGTATTGTTTGTGAAGTTAAACAAACTGGTTGGTCAAGAACGGCTCAGGAGGCTTTTTAATAAAGTTGTTAGGCTGATTGGCGAATCTGTTGAGCCTAACTCATAAACTCAAGGAGCTTGGATTGCTTGGACAAGTGAAGCTTTACTATGGTCCAAGTCATGTCACACAATGTAAATTCTAGGTATGCATGTATAACAAAAAATAAACACAAAGAAGGGAGCAAGGTAAAATATGCTGGAGGATCAAATAATACAAAGAAGTATGGAAAGCACCAAAAATTATATAAATGCAAGAAAATGTGCTTTGTGGATGGGTACTCTAGAGTTTAATTTCGAGGGATTATAGATTGTAACCCTAGGCTCTAGTAGTCAGACTATGCTATGCCCTAAAAAAGATATGGAGGGGGTGTATAGATCTTGTTAAATTTTTATCTAACATAACTGGTGTTTAAATAAAAAAATTGTACTTCAAAACTCTGCAAAACTATTGAGAGCAAAAATAAATAAACCAGGCAACCACACATGTTTTTACATGAAATTCAAGCGGGAAAAATTACGAGACTTTGTCCAGGCGGATCCAATTCACTACTAACAAAATAATGGTAATAGAAATCTAGGTTACCAGATTCTAAACCCAAGAATTTCCTAGTTGCATCTGACCCAGACTCACACAATGATCCAACCTGGTCTCTGTTATTTCCAGTCAACGAATCTGCCTCTCATGCAATTCACTCTCTAACCTATGTTTTGATCTCCACGACTAGTCAACTAGTAACGTCTAGTTGTTGGTTGTATGATTTGGTGTTGATGATAATTTAGACTCCATAAGATGATGATTAATACTCCTCAATACTAATTCACCATCTAATGCAACATGTTAAACAATTGATTTTTTATTTTTATTTTATTTTTTATTTTTTTTGTAGTCTACGTGTCTGTATACTGTATACTGTATACACTCTATAAAAAAACTCTCTGGATGTGTAATTGTTTTAAATCCTTCCCTAGACTGACTATATCCCCGTGTATAGCCGATATCGGAGTCTTGAAATAGGAGATATAGAACCTTTTAGAAATTAGAATTACAACACTCAGAAAACCAGATTTTCGATTGATGGAAGTCATTCCAGTGGCCTTTGATCAATGTGCTCTCCAGGTTTGATCGCTATAAACATGGATATTGGATACGGACATGGGACACAAGTATGATATTGACACGATGATACATCAAATATAAAATAAATAAATAAATAAAAAGAAAAGAAAAAAGGGTGGACATGGACACAGTATGGATTCATTAAAAGTACAGTAATATATTACTATATATACAAAAATTTAATTTTGACTCATTTTATCCACACTCTTATGAATGTAATCGTGAAGTTGGAGCTTAGAGTTGTTTTTGTTTCAAAAACTTTATATAATATTTCTAATTAACATGTAATATGTTTTATAATAGTATTGGAACTCCGTTTTTTCTAAAATAATTATAGAACTACCTTGTTGTATCCTGAAAGTGTCCCAAATGTGTTCCCGTTGTTGCTTGGTCATGTCCAACTAGGAAAAAAAATATTTAAATTTTAAGACACTCCTCCTAGCCACGGCTGATGCATGTTTGTGCAGGACGTGTGGGGCACCATCACGGCACCCTTGGACGAGTGCCCGTGCTTCCTAGTTTGATTGAACCTATTCCAGAGGGTTTCAATTAATCCATCATTGATTGAAATTCTGTGTCCTTTCTCCTTTAGGATTTCTGTAGAAACATTCGAAAACAATTTTTTGCATTCTAAAAAGTTTGTATGTAGATGTGCAATTATTAAACCCTAGCATGTATAATGATATGAATGTGTAATTATAAGTTCTTATTGGTGAGTTAGCAATTCAAGATGATGGTCAAGTCTGCATCATCCCATTAATTTTTTGTACTCAGGTCCATTCAAATTGCCCACTACAGGGCTTGAACCCCTCACCTTCCCTTTAAGGGAGGAAAGATTATACCAATGGGCTATAACTCAACAATTTTTTAACTTTTTGTGTAACATTTTTTTCTTGGAGCCTAGCGATACCTAGACAGGCTGAGTCTTTCATGGTATCAGGCAAAACTTTGATCCATCACAGTAAGTGATCTCCAAAGAAAGAAAAAAAAAAGTGTTGGGTCTTCTTCTCTAGAAGACTGAATAAGATATTATTTTACATTAACAATTGTTTCCTCAGGAGTGTGTATTTTTTTCCTTCCAAACACGCCACATCATGCTC
>JAOTQH010112299.1:0-26082 GCA_025631255.1 Cornus kousa | reverse complement strand
TGCGGCCTTAGACACTTTCAAGCCCCCTTGAAGCGCTAAGTCAGCCTACCCGAGTGTGCTAGCTTAGTGAAGACTAAAGCTAGACTAGTGTTTTGCTTACTTGAGTGTGTAGGAAGAGGTTTGGCAAGTGAACAAAAGAGTTTGGGAATGTAAGAATACTTATATTACTTGAGAGGAGATTACAAGTAAGGTTGCTTGGTAAGGAGCAAATGAACTCTCACCTCCTATTTATAGGCCTTTGGCCCTTATAAGAATATTCTAGATGTATACAAATGTGTGGCCTAGATTGAGTGTCTAGAATCCTCCAAAGAAATATCTACACAACTCTAGAATTATGTACAATGTACAAGACAAGTCTAGAGAATTCTATACAACTCTAGACAAGTCCAGAAAAGGCTAGACAACTCCACACTAATATAGAGAATTCCAAAAAGTTTCATACTTGTGTAGAGAAGTCTAGAAAGCTCCAATCCATGTAGACTCCATATTATCGTCTGCTGTTTGTCTGCGTGGCGCTTGCGTGGCGTAGCCTCTTGGTTGCGGGGCGTGACATTCTCGCCCGCCTAAGCTCGCGATGCCCTCGTCGCGTCTTCTTGCTTGAACCGCTGGATATGCTCTGCGAACTGCCAAAGTGTATCCTCGTGCTCCCAGCTCGTCTCGCTATCTGGCAGGTTCTTCCATTTCATTAAGTACTCCTTATACTTAGGCACGCCTCTCCTGCTCATCACATGATCCGCAAGGATTCAATCAACTTCCTTGTCTAAGGATGTGACAACAGCTGTGGGTGCCCTTTTTTGAGATCCTCCAAACCCACTTTGTCTGGCTCCCAATTGGGCAAATACAGGTATTTATTTCCCTTTCTGTGGTAAACTAATTTGTGCCCTTGTTCTTTTATGTGGTCCTAGTGAGGGTCCTCTTCCTTGTGCATTTGATGAACCTGCAATCCCTTTTCCTTTCTCTACATTTGGAGTAGCAAAGCCACTTCTCCTCTTTGACTGTTACACATAACAAAAAACATATATTAAGACATAGAATGAATTAGTTTTATATTAAATAAATCCATTACAAGATACCTATTGTGTGTTTGGCCCTGATTGGGCTCCTCCTTAACTTCATATTCCTTTTGTTTGTGCATTTGTTGGACCTGCAGTCCCTTTTCCTCTCTGTACAACACTTGGAGCAACTGAACCACTTCTTTTTGACTGTTACACATAACAAAAACACATATGTTAAGACATATAAATAAAAAATTATCACTTTTGGTTAACTTTGTAATAATTGATTCGACTTTAAGTATGGTTTTAATTCCTCCTTTATCTATTAAAATTGTGTGTTCACTCATCAACTCTATAGCTAGCTGTATAGAGATTTTTCCATAATACTAGGCTTATTTAAAGGGTTGTCTTGAAGTACTTAAATATATATGGCTAGAATTTCAAAGATAGAAGAGGCCAATATAGTATACTAACACTGACCCAAAATCCAGAAACCCAAGCACTTTCAAGGTCTAAATAATCATCTTTTGACTTCAAGAGGTACATTATTTAATAACATTATATAGTAAGTTCATTTTTTCCCCTAAATTTAGTGTAAGTGTGTGCATTAGATAAGGAAAAAAATAAAATTAAAAAAAATAAAAATAAAAAGCTTTCCTTTTAACGAAAAAAAAAAAACACACAACAACAATTTTTGAAAGAAAAAGAAAAAAGAAAGCACAGAAAACATAACTCGGGAAAAAGAAAAAAGAAAGCACAGAAAACATATAAATTCAAATAATGAAAAAAAAAAAAACCTAAATAGTCAGAAAACCTAATTTGCAATTAATATAATCAAAACAGAAAAACCTTCACATACAAAATCATAACAACAAACCCTAAAATCTAAACAGGCAAACAACGTTGTATATATACCTCGTGCTCAGAAAGCCCTAATCGCAGTTGTTCGTAGTCACCAAGCCTTAATAGCGATCGTTCTTGAAATCAAACCATGTTTCGCTCCGATTACGTTCTTCGTTTGGTTTGAGTACATGATTCGAAGCAAAGAAATCACAGAAAATAGGGTTGTGCCTCCTCACTCTCTCTCACTGTCGCCTTTTCTCTTTTTATCATATTTGTGGGTTTCTGTATATGGAACAAAATAAAACGAAGTGTTGGGATCACTTTAGTAACACACAACTAGGGTTAGTTCAGTAATTTTACTCTTAGGTATATTTTTATATAAATATCAATATATAATTCATGGGCAATACCGTAAAATTGC
Organism: Cornus kousa; assembly: GCA_025631255.1. Taxonomy (NCBI): domain Eukaryota; kingdom Viridiplantae; phylum Streptophyta; class Magnoliopsida; order Cornales; family Cornaceae; genus Cornus; species Cornus kousa. Next base: position 23,823 of record JAOTQH010112299.1, on the reverse strand, counting down.
ACATTTCCGTTAATAAAGTGGACGGTGGTCACTGACAGGGGTGGTAGGTGGAATTATGAAACGTAAAGGAGGTGTAAGTGAAATATTGACAAACCTCAGGGGGTGTAGGTGGAATTAACCCTATTAGTTAAGGTATGCGTGGGCGTTTATTTTTGATATTTTTAGTTGGAAGGAAATTTTTTGAGGTTGCTAAAATATTTTTAACTATAAAAAATGGACCGGTGGTGAATACATGTGGTGGTACCTACACTTTAGCCCAACATGTGATTCAGCCCAAGTTACAAACTTGGGCCTCAGTAGTATAAACTCTTCCAGGATGAGATCACTCCCCCATTTAATTTATGGATGTAAATCCCTTCCCTACCCTCCTCACGTTGAAAAATAAGTATAAATAGCATTACTCAAAATAATATTAGTAAACTTCTAAACTTCATAGTTAATTTGATTGAAAAATTTTAATTTTAATGCTTAGAGAATTTTTAATTTTTCTCAAGTACTAATCTAAATCTGAACTTGTAATCACGGACCAGTAACACATCCTCGAAGTGCTAATGATCAATAATTTATTCATCTCATCCTAAGGTAACAATGTATTGACTCATGACTCATCAAGTATTGATTCTGTTATAAGTTTTATCAACATTTTTCATTTGCATTTCTTTGATGGAAGTTTTATGATTCTTTTGCTATTCCAGTCCTGAGTGAATTATGGAGTATTATTTATCAAGGAAAACAATATATATATATATATATATATACACACACACACACATACATACATACAGGTCCATTCAGTTGCTCTCTGATATGCAGTGAGCAATATATATGTTACTTCTATTTCAGTAGTTTATATTTCATCCAATGATTGAAATTGAAAACAACTATATTATTTGTTTGTGGTTTTTTAAGACTCCAACACCACTTTAATGTCTTAATTTGATTGTTTTAAATAAAACAGTGTTTTCTTATTTACATATAGAAGAACATATATAAATAAAAAAAATGGCATTCATCAATTAGTTAAGGTTACATATTCAAATTACATTTCATCAAAATTTTAAGATATTAATCTTTTTATTTATTTTTATTTTTTAAAGACTTAGTAATTATGAATAGATATAAAAGAGCTAGGAAAAAAAAAATGTAAAATTTTTTGTCAAAAATTTTGTATGAAGAGATATATATATTTTAGTGGAACTTTTTTTTGACGTTTTTAATTATTAAAACATTCAAATTGAGTGATTTTGAAACCTTAAAAAATCAAAAACAAATAATATACTTGTTTTCAATTTTAATTATATATATAATAAAAATAAAAAATAAAAGAATGTAGGCAAAGCAAGTCCAAATTATTGACCATTCCTCTAACATTTATTGGTGACTTGTAAAACCAAACAAGTTAGACAACAATAATCCAAATCATCGCTCCTCCCTTCTCATATGTATCACATATATGGAGTAGAAATTTTTTTTATGAAAAATAAATCCTGTGCCTTCAGACGATTGCATCAGTGTTTCGTTCAAAAGCTCCAGGACTGGGGGAGAGAGACAAACGGATCTACACAGATCAAAAACCTCGGCAATGTTCATGGCGTATAGTACTTCATCATCAATCATCTCTGTCTTCATTGTCGTCGTCGCCTTCACCTTCGTCCCAATTTCATCCTCTGTTCCCTTCATCGTACTTCACGGTATGTATTTATACTGAATTAGTTGTTTATTTCGATTATTTCTATTCATCTTTCTGTCTTAAGAATGGAAATTCTTGGTATATTATTGAAGAAAGATTCTCTCTCTTTTTCTTTTTCTTTTTCTTTTTCCTTCCTAAATGGAGAAAGATTCTCAGTTATAGTATTTTTTTTTTTTTTTTTTTTTGAGGAAAAAATTGGAACCTTGATAACTTGCTCTATATAGATGTCTTGGTGACTCTAGAATTGTGCATTAATTGCAATTGAAATCAAATTGGATGGTACAAGATTGATTAATGACATCGATTTGTTACGACCATACGAGTAAAAAATGAAAATGGTTCTTACTGTAAAATATAAAATTCTTTACTTGATAGGTAGAGGTACCTATGAACATAGATAATAAGCTGCAAAAATGCATACTAGTGAGTCTAATGTTAGCCCAGATGGTACGACCTCTCCTCCCCAAATGAGATGTTGAGTGTTGGAGCCCTGTTAGGGCTTGTGACCTAGTGGTATAACCTGGTAATATGCATTATCTTGGTACAGAATAAAGTTTAAAGGATCATAAACTGATTAAAAATCAATTACAGGCAAGTTTGTCTGACTAATTATAATAGCAGATATGGCAAAAGAATTAAGAACCTTTTGCAAAAATGTGAAAGTTGTGTGTGTGATAGAGGGAGCATCTAACACACCTGATTGACTTGATTGCCAAACTATAAATGAAGAAAGGCATGAGAGAAAAACATACTGGCTAGTGATTGCGAGGCCCCAATTCTTGACTGGAGGGGATACCAAAGGCCTCAGTCCTTCTATTTCTATCCCTTGGATAGACAGAGAGGGAGAGCAGACCTTTTGGTTTTTTCATGTTCTCAAATAGTTGAATGATGGCCTTTTTTTGTGGGGTGAAAGGATGCAATGGAATCAACTGAAGAACAGATGTGAAAAGGGTCTGTACAGAATTTCCTCTTCTGGGCTGGGTATATGTAATGGAATTAATACTTTAGCAGTGTGGATTAACCCAGTATGACTTTTTAAAGGATGGGCAAAACTAAGGGAAGGGAAAACTCTAATTACATTCACAAAAGCATTTCATAACTTCTAAATAGTTATGTTCATACAAGGAAGTGTTATGACACATATGCATGCTTTCCTTAACTATGGAAACTTTTTTGGTAGAACAATTTCTATGTGAAAAATGTGTCTGTCCAAACTTCTTGTTGACTAGTAAGACTTCATATAAAATAAAATTTTGTGCATATTTCTACCGCGTAATTACATTGGATTTTTTATTGCAAATATTTTACTAAACAAACTATAACTTGAATCATAGAAATGCTATACTTGCATTATGGTTCAATCTAAAAAAGACGTTTGCAGTTTCTGGAAGGACATTTGCATGTTGTGGTAATTGAAAGAGTCCATTGTTTCATATAGCATATAAATGAGTTCACTTTTTCTATAAATTTTTTTTCTTGCACTTTTTCTGTAAATTTTTTTTCTTGCTTGCCTTTCTTTATTTTTTTCCATATTTGATTGTCCTTAAATTAAATCCATTTTGTCTGCTTTGTATTGGCCACAAGTTACCACTTGACCAAAAGAATTATGCTACATGAGTCCATTTTTCCCATTAACTTTCAACTGGATTTTAGTTTCTGTCTACACTTGATTGAGATAATATCCATTCGGGATTTGAATAAGTTTTGTTATTTCTGTACTATTGTTTGACCATGTGTTTCTTCCATATTTTCCTATCAACATGTGCAATCTTATGGAAAAAATTCCAAGTATTTTCTTCAGAAGTCTCAACTATCTATTCTTTGTCAATGGCACTGATGCTGGAATTATTTAGTATTTGATCAGGTTGTTTCTCATTTAACTTTATGTATGCTCTATGTCAATGGCAACTGCAAAATTTCCTTTGGTCGTGCTTTTGTCTTTTGAACACTGAACAGTAGTGCCCATCTTTCTCCTTTTTGTGGTCTTTAAACTTGTCTAGGTATAGACTATAATTTAATTCTGTGACTACTAATAAATTAATACTTAGTCACATTTTCAGAAGTTAAATTTTTTTTGGCAGGAATTGGAGATCAATGCTCGAATCGAGGAGTTACACAGTTCACTCAGCAGCTGAGCAACTGGTCCAGATCTGACGGATATTGCATGTATGATTGTATAGTTTCAAATGTTTTTATTTTGTTTGTGACGGCCCTATATATAATCCTGCTTATGACTCTCAATGTTCTAGTTTATGAAGTTTGAACCTCTTTCAATGCCAATGGACCTTGACTTTTACACGTGTTTGTATTTTATTCAAGATTATTCGAACAATAGTGGTGTGAACCAAAATTGGATAAAATTATATACCATGAACTGATCCTGATCTGTCGTACAGTTCTCCTGTGGAGAGTCTTTTCATATCTTCAGTTAACATTTTGTTTATTTAGTTATTTGGTGGATTTTATATTTTGCGTATATTTTTTGATTCTTTTGATAGGTAAATATACTCACACACGCATTATCCCACTTGAACCCTCAACCTCCCCTTTGGTGAGGTGGAGAACATACCACTCAAGCCAAGGCTTTGATGGTTGTGTTTAGAATAAATTGCAACAGCATTGATTAAATAATGTTATGCTCAACATTCTATTCATTAGTTCAGATGCAAGTTATGGTTAAATCAACATTAGAATTACTAGAATGTAACAAAAGGGAGATGTGATCTAGCCTTTTTTGCACTTTATGGCATAGTTTTTATTATGCTTTTGAAAGTTATAAAAATGCAGGGATTGTGCAGTGGTTTCCAACATTGCTCTTAATTCCTTTACAACTATCCAGTACACAAGCCTGTATTAGTTCATGTAAATATCAAGGAAATATCTTGTTTTTGTGGCAAAAAAAAAAAAGAAAAAGAAAAAAAAAATGCGCTTAATTAGTAGAAAACAATGTCAATTTCTTGTCTTTTCTTTCCTGTAGAGAAATTGGAGATGGAACATGGGATTCCTGGTTTACGCCCTTAGAGAAACAGGTAGGGAATGGCCTTATAGTTACAATTCAGGTTGTTATTTTGGAATCATCGTGTCCTGATCTAATTGTATTTAAAACCGTGCTTTGTTTTGCAGGCTGAAGTTGTTTGTGATAAGGTGGTGAAGCTCTCTGCGTATTACCTTTCAAAAAACAAAACTCTCTTCGTATCTTTGTTTGTTTTGCTAACCTCGTTTTTGAATTTTAATCCACCAACTGACAAGTTCATCATAAAACCTACAGGTGAAGGAAATGAAAGAACTGAGAAAGGGTTACAACATAGTTGGTCTCTCCCAGGTGATCAATGAGGATTGTGTATTTTCAATTTTGTATGTTGCACATGAAGAATACCTTGATGGCCTCATATGCTATACAATTGTCTAATAAAATTTGCATTTCTGATGATTAGAAATACAAAAAAAGAAGATAGGTTAGCATATATCAACCTCTATTACTATGGCTAATAATATATAATATAAAAGTTGAAGCTATTGCTACATAATTTGGTGGCTTGAAATATTTTGATGCGGGACAGCAGAAAAAATAAAAATAAAAAGTGCCTATAACATAACTGAACACTAACATACATACATTATAGTATATAGGCTTCTGTTTTTCTCTTAATTTTATTTGGACTATGACCTTAAGATAGGAAATCATTAAACTTTGGCTATTATGGGCTTCATAGTAAGAAACAATATGTTTATGAGAATCCTTCTAGTAAATTGATTTCTTTCAATAGATAAACCAATCATTTGTCCTTGGGGATAAACATGGTAAAGACATTTATAAAGAACCGGTAACATAATTTGACCTTAAATATGACCTGTGGATCATGACTGCAGTCCGTGTCCAGTAAATTTTTAATTACCAAAACACCCTTCACTCTTAAAACATAAGAACAGACAAATATAAAACTGTACCAGCGGAAAATCTAATTAGAATAAATATAAAATAATTTCAATGTCTAGAGCATGCTTCTCATGAATTTTCCAATTTGCTACTTTTATTTTTCACAAGCTCTACATCATATTTCAATAAACACGCAGCAAAGTTGACTCTTCTAAAAGCTATTTCTGTGCTTGTACTTTTGTAATCCATTGCTTGTAATTATCATTTTTCCAAAATAGTCCACCTCTTGTTGTTTGGCTATATGCAGAATTTTGCATGAATTATCAAGAGGCAATTAATATGGCATGTGTGGGTATTAATAGAAGATGCATTTACTCACTAAGACAATAGAAATTTGTGTAAAGGGTAATATTTATGGGGAATTCTTGTCAAAGTGAAGAAACATTTGGGGACGTCTCAGGATATCACTTACCAGTTACCTTGACACTCTTCCTTGAACTTTTTTTCCGCCTCCATTTTTTTTTTTTTTTTTCAAGGAATCTAGTCAGAAAGTTCCAATATACTTACTTCAGGTTAATTTAACTTGTATACAATGCTTTCCTTTGTACATTCATTACGAAAAATGAACAAAAGTAAAATAAAATGAGAATGGAAAGTAAAGGAAAAACAGGTGCAAGCTGACATATGTCTATTCTTATTGGAAGGCCTTGATAGATGAAATCATTGAAGCTTGATGCTTTTTTCCTTCAAGAAAGAGAAGAAGACAAGAAGAAGCTTGTTTACTGCCATCTTCTAACCTACCTGAGACAAAAAGAAAAAAAGAAAGAGAGAAATATTGGCATATTAAGCCCCGTTTCCATGAAGTTTATCAATGTAACTATTCACTCAATTTATGTCCAACAACAACAATAAATTTACAAGGGTTGAGTTACAATTATTAGTTGTTCTAGGAAATTCTATGACAACTTGAAGAATAATTGTTGAGAGTAACTCACTAGCTCCTAGGATAAGCCTTGTATAATAATTCTTTTCATCTGATTCAGTTCTTGAATGCATATATAACTATATATAGTAAACTATAGTCAAGTTCTCCACTTGCTATATCAATATAATGAGGATGATTACTTTACCAATGGGCTAGTGGCCTAGCTGTATCAGCCTCTTACTTCCTAAAGGGAGGTCAGGCGTTCAAGTCTCAGAAGAGACATGTGTGTGTGAGTACCAACTAGGAAAAAAAAGAGGATGATTACTGACTGGAAAAAAATATATATATATTTAAAGATGATGATCATGAATTTTCCTGAGTGGAAAATGAACTGGGTTAAGAAGTTTTTGGTTGGAGGTGATCGTGTACCTACGACTTGTTAAATAGGCACTGATACTTCCCGAGGACTTGAAAATCACTGTTGAGTTTCACTAGATATGATTAGTTGTTTATCTCAACCACTTGCTACATATTGCAACTCCCAAACTCCATCCTCTTTGTCAATTTTTCTTAACCCTTTGTGCATGCTCTTTCGCAAAGCGCTCTGTCAGACGTTTCCACTCTTGCGCCCACAAGCAAAGAGAACTCAAGTAATATATGTCCCTGCTTCTTTAAAAACTTAATATGATTGAACTTCTTTAAGAGCATATTGCTCATTCCCAAAACTGTAGTAGTCCGCACTGAACATCCTAGTAAAGGCTCAGAACCCTTCTTTCTTGACACACTTGTAATGATACAATATCATGATTTGTCGTAATGTAAAAATTTTAGAATATGAAGTTCGTCCAATATTTGGTGCTTTAAGAGAATATTTGTCTTTCTGGAATTTTTTGTGAAGGCTGAAGAGTGCCTTGTAGGCAATACCAGTTGTTTGATTATTGTACTGGCAGGAACAAGACTGCACATATCAGCATCAATGTCTATCTTGAGATAATTCTTAACCAATTGCATAGTTTAATGGACATTTTGAATATATCTTATAGTTTTTCTCATCTCCCTAGTTAATTCTCCAACTGCTTTAACTTTAATTGTGTTTCATCAAATGAAACCCCTGACGAGAGCAAGTTCAATCTTTCCAATATACCAGGACTCATCATAGTTTAGGATCATTGAATTGTTTGTATGCCCAGCAGGACATATACATGTTTTTAGGTGTTTCTAAGTATGTACAAAACGTATTACATATTTAAGCATGTAAAATTTGCAATTGTATTGGGGTGGTTGATCTTTGCGTGTCTTGAGAGTTTTGCGAACATAAGTGCCTTCTATTCTGTTGCTGTTCTGGTGGTAGTTAGAATGATTTGCTGTAGTTTACCATTTCCATGTGGAAGCATAAATGCCTCTCTGGTCTTATCCAGCTAGAAAAAAAGGTCCCATAATCTGTATTTATTGTTTTTCTTCTTTTGTTTTCTTATTGCTTCTTATGAATTGGTTTTCATTATTTATCCAAGTTTCCATGCCAGGTAGCTTTATAGAACCAGGTCTCACATTCTATACTTTCCTTTGGTGTGCAGGGTAATTTAATAGGCCGAGGTGTTGTAGAGTTTTGTGAGGGAGGACCCCCTGTAAGAATCAGCTTTTCTAATTCATCAATGAACTTCTAAGACTTTCATCTATAGTGCATTCTGAGTTTTTCATTATATGAGTTGTTTGATTGCAAATATTGTTCTCTCTTCCTGTTAGTTATATACCAACATGTATTTAGTATTACATGAAAAGTGGTAGAAGTGGTATGATGACTATGATAAATTGCATGACATCAGCATGGTTGCTTTAATTGTACATATTGGTCCATTATATTAATGAAAAAAATATTTACAGAAGCTTTTGTATTAGTAAATTGATTGCCAACCAAAATGAGCTAAAATAGACAATTGAATTTTAAGCATCAATGGAGGTTCCTGGTTGGTTGGTGAGAAACAAGCCTCATGAAGTTCATACAGTGTCAAGGATTAGTGTAACAAAAAGGCTTAGATGAAAAACCGGTCCATTATTGAATTTTGTTTGCTTTGACAGTCTTCAGTTGACCTAATACTATAACACCCAAAAAGAAAAGTGCCAGAAACATACATCGGTGTAAAGCATCTATTAGTTTACGAGGAAAAATATGTAGACCTCTTCAACGTTCATAAATGAAGAATTACTTGGAGGTGAGAAATGTAGGCAAAAGAAATATGGCTGCATCTTGACAGAGATGGTAATTGTTAAATTCAACAACCCAAAAAATAGTAGCATCGCAATAGATATAGAGAATGTTGAGAGAGAGAGAGAGAGAGCACATGGATGTGCCGTTTGCCTTGATATCTTACTCTTAAGTAAATAGTGGCTGTCAATTCTCTCACCGCATCTGTTCATCACTTGAGATACTTGGCCGCTCCTGAACTCCTTTACCTTAAAGGGCATTAACTATTTCCTCTTTGACCCATAAAAAAACTTAGAATCCCTCAAATCTTGTGAACCTAGGATACTATATTTTTGCATCTGATCTTCATGCAAGACATTGATAATACCGCAAGTATGGCAAAGCCAGTGGTGAGCAGCTTCTTATTTTCTTGCTGTGGTTCTCATCTTTCAACATTCACTATGATTTCCATTTTTAGTTGTGGCAAGAAGCACTTTGCATTTAGAAGTCAGTGTTACTTTGTACTACTTGAAAATGCATTTGCTTCATTTGTTATTTTAATTTTGTTGCATATTGTATTTTCTGCACTTGTAAATTTGAGATGACGTAAGATCTATATACCTTCTATGGAACAGGTCAAAAGTTTTATCTCATTAGGTGGTCCTCATGCTGGTACTGCTTCTGTTCCTCTTTGTGGGGTAAGTTCTCATATAGCCTTTCATTGTTGTCACCTTGGGCAATATGCACTTAAAAATCTACTTGAATTAAATGATTTTCCTTTTTCTTCTTCTTCTCTCTCTTTTTTTATATTTATTTTTTATTTTTATTTGAGAGGTTTAATTTAACTTTGAATAAAATAGGGCAACTTGTCAGACCACAGTACGGCTAGAGGATGCAGCCTTTGCCCTTTGGTAGTCTTTCTTTTGGCTAAGAAAAAGTATGTATGGAGATACAGATAGCTTAGATATATATTTGCTGCTGTAAATGCAGCAATTTTAGTTCTAAGAATGAGATTGCTGTTGTTTCATGTTTTAATATAAATTTGTAGGCCACTCACCACTTTCATTACAATAAAAGTCAAATTTGGATCACAATACTGCTAGCCTTACAGTCTAGGTATAATATATATTAAAGAAGCAACAAAGGAATCCAATATCAAGTTTGTCTTAATAAAGTAGATAATGTGAAAAGGAAAATGACTTACACTAAACAGTCGCCTTGGAAACCGCCTAGGTTTTAGTCTAGGATTGTCAACTGGGTTCATTTAAGGGTTTTGACAATCTTGTTTCATTCTTGTTTACTTTTTCTGCTTTTGCAGTCTGGCATCATGTGCATTATAGCAGACAAACTAATGAAGTCCAAGATCTACTCCGACTACATCCAAGTATCTCTCTAAGAACTTCATTTAGTTCTGTTGCATTTCTACTTTATTAGTGTGATATTTTTCAAACATTTGTCCTAGAATGAAGATCAATTATTTCCTTCCAATGACTAATTTTCTGCGAGTTTTGTTCTCATTCTATTATCTCTGATGAGGTTTGACATACTGAACTTTGTTTGGTAAATTGCAGGCTCACTTGGCCCCCAGTGGTTATCTTAAACTACCTAATGTGAGTAATATACTTTGGAATAGCTAGGAGATATTAGAGAAACTATATCATCAGATGTCCTCACGTTATAGCCTAAAGGAAGCCTTACTACATAATATCTTCCTAATTGATTTGTACTTCAAATAATTCATCCAGGATTATTGTTAGCAAGGATAGGATCAAACTATGTTTTTTGATTAGTTAAAAAATAAAAATAGGGCAGTGGATAAATAAAATCTAGATTTGTAGATTTTCTTCTGTTGTTAAATCTTATTCAAGTGGGTCATATACATTCCGAGTTTTATAGCCTTTATTAAATCACATTGTTTGCTTCAATTGATGAAGGTCTTAATATCAGATCCTACTTTATTTTTTCTAGAATATCAATGACTACTTAGAAAAATGTAGCTTTCTCCCAAAGCTTAACAATGAACTCCCTGAAGAGAGAAATTCCACTTACAAAGAACGGTTCAGCAGTTTACAAAACCTGGTGCTTATCATGGTGAGTTGGAACATCTGTCTCTTCATGTTGATTTGTTTATTTTGTTCATGAATAATTCACAAGTTATGTAGATTTGGTTGTTGAGCATTCTTATATCTATTCTCTGGTTTGTCTTTTTATGTCAACAGTTTGAACATGACACTGTTTTGATACCCAAGGAAACCGCATGGTTTGGATATTATCCTGATGGCTTCTTCAAGCCAGTTTTGCTTCCAGAACAGGTATTTCTTTATTTTGTTAAAGAAATAATTATTGCTATTAATTTCATATCTTAATTATTGTTTGACATGGGTAGTACTAACTCGATGATGGTTTCTTTTTGTTGAACTTGGTCTAATTTCCCATTCTGGATAATATTGTGGTTCTTTGATTAGGATCAAAGAAGTTAATCATAAAAAATAGCCTTACATTCCCCTGTTGTACTCGTACTTTATGATCAGCTAGATCATTCAACATATGGTCAATCAAGTTTCCTGTGTTCTACTAATGTTCTGGTCCTCGCTCTTTCTTGTTTGGTTGGACACATTATTCCAATGATCAACCTGAACCGCGGTGTGTGCCACTTCACATTGCAAAAAGGTTATCTGTAATGCTGTCACTCATATGACCAAAAAAAAAAAAAAATCCCAAACATGCTGGTGCGCACATGATCAGTAGAACAATTGTTGATGATTACAACTTCTTATTGTAAAATTATGCGGTAACAAGCAACATGGTCACTATAATGTGGCCTATTGTTATTAAAACATCCAATGATGCAAGATTCTTGGAAAAAGTATGGGCGAAAATTTGTTGGAAAAAGGTATAATGAAAATAATTAATTAATTAATTAAAGAGAGAGGAGCAGAACCCTATTCAACATTGCTGATGTGATTGCTAATTTAAAACATTAAAGGTAGTCACATCGTTGCTTTGGCTGGATTGAAACGGTATTTACAACTCATTCAGGACACTTCAGACGTCTGACTGATATTAGCAGAGTAGGGTTAGGGCTCCTACGAGTTTCCTAATTATATTTATACATGTATACTAGAGGGGGATATACACTTTCCCTGTGTTCCTTCCCTAATACCATTCCTCCTCCTACATATATATACATTAATCTCCCAATTTTATTATTATTATTATCAAGTTATCTCCATATTCTCTCTTTTCAAGTATCTTTTATCATATTTTTTCTGGTATTGACAAGTTACAGCAATATGGGAAAGGCAGGCCAAACACATCATATAGGTGAAGACGGTGGTTTGCTTCATATAATAAATAGAAGAATTGATGTGTCAGTGTGTATGTAAGCTAGCTCTTAGTAAAAGAAAAAATTGTTAGCTCAAGACCTAATTTTAGTTCCCTTTAGACTGACGCTATGTTCCACTGCATGTAATTGGAGCTTTGGAATTGGAATTGAAATTGGTGGAATTAGAGAAAAGTAACTCACTAAATTGAACTAAAACTATCTCTAATTCCACCAATATCAATTTCAATACTCCAATTCCATGCAGCCTGAATGCATTTGTGATTCCAAGTGATTGGTGAACTTCTATCAAATTGAAGTGGCAAATATACCACCAGATATTATTATGGACCATGGATTAAATGTATGAGTCAGACTATTTAATGTAAAACTTACCCAACCCCCTCTCTCCACCGGCTTGGCATGCGCTGCCCAACAAACCTCGACCCTTTGGTTACTCCATCCCAAAAAAAATAAGGATAAAGAATTTTCCAACCTGCAGCTACCTTTTCACTTTATAATCTGTGCATTATAAGAATCTTTTATACCTCAAGTGGAAGTAGATCTTAAATCTTCTGCTTGTTTCCTGTCTGCAGACTCAGCTTTTCACCGAGGATTGGATTGGTTTGAAAACCTTGCACGATGCAGGCAAGGTAAAGTACGTCAGTGTGGCAGGAAATCATCTTGGGATCTCCCGAGACGGTATGAAAAAGTATGTTGTTCCTTACTTGGAGGATCAAGCATCAGCAGATGGCAGGATTGACGGTAGGACTTACGGAGTAAATCCTCAAAGCTCAGAAAGCGACAACCTCCAGAAACAAACATCAACTGATATGGTGATTGAAGGATCAGCATCTTATAGTTGGCCCTACTCGGTAAAGAGCTTCATTGAAGAAATAGTTGGATTTGTGGAGGACGAATCATCTTAAGACACTTGATTGGACTTTGCTTTATATTTATCAATTGTGCCCCTGGTAATTGATGTCTAAGTTACAATTCTAGTAATTAAAAACATTTGGATAGACCAGTTTAGTGCTATGGTGGATAATAAATACTTGTGTACCTAAAAACTATAAATGGTTTGAAAAAACCTCTGTATTATTGATTATACAATTAATGTATATATATGGTGGTGTACCTAAAAACTACAAATGGTTTGAAAAAACCTCTGTATTATTGATTATACAATTAATGTATATATGGTGTATTATATATTTGGTTGTGTGTCATGTCTCGTATCATTGATGATCTGTCTTGGCTAATCACCTTCACTAGTTTTATAAATTGAACCGAACTTTGCTAATTTATACCATGTTTAGTGATGAAAATTTTGTTCCTCCCAAAAGTGAGTGATTTCGCTAAGTTGATGAGATTGTTTAAAGCTAGATGCTTAAATTGACATTGAAGATGATGAAGTTCATGCTAAAGAGATTGAAGAGGGTGAACGAATCATTTGTCAAGAGCTTTAATATGTTTTGAGGGGTTAGTCCGTCCTTGTGAGCTTAAAGCTAATGGATTCATTCTTCACAAAAGTGAAAAGATCCTCAATATATTCAATGTTCTTCAGTCTAAAACAGTGTAAAACACGAACAAATCAGGCATGTGTGATCATCAGTCATCACTCAAGTGTTTTTACAATTGCAATTGTGACGTTGAGGAATGCTATAAGGTAAAACCTGTGTACGCGCGCGCGCGCGCGCGTGTGTGTGAGAGAGAGAGAGAGAACCCTGTAATGGCCTTTCCCTTTTACCTTTAATTCAAGACGAGAACATCTCAACTTATAAAGGAAATTTAACACACCCTTCATTCAACACCCCACAGATAGACCAAAAAGTTTTAGTACTGTTATTTAGAACATTTTTTCCATTTTATATACAAGAAAGAAAAAAGAAAGTCAACTCATTGAACATCTTATGTACAAACTCACACGTAACTTCTCAATATACATGGATATTTACACTAATACCTTCCAGCTGATCAGCACTAATTGAGCAGCTGCCTTCCTCAAGCAGATTCTCACTTGAAATCTTCTGAATAGAATGGCAGCGAAACCACAGGCAAGAGAGTCTTGCGAAAGCCGTTCGACCAGCCACTCGAACCCTGTAAACCAAACTCAAATCCGCCAATATCTCACTACTAGCTGAAACTGACTCATAGCTTGCATCATATCCATCAAGATCCTCTTTGGTGATCACAACTAAAGAGCTATCATCAAATGCCACAAGATTCCGTGCAGTTAAAATCTTTGGGGTTTTCAATGACAGACAGGTCATATGGCTCAATCTACAGGTCTCCTTCACCTTAATATGGTAGTAGTCCAGAACAGCCTGCAATCAAAAACCAAGGGGTAACTCAGAGGAATGAAAGACAGAAATTCTGCTTATTCATGCACTCGATTGACAACCCAAATCCCCAAGAAACAGGAAATCAACCTCAAGCCCAATACCTGCCACTGGGAAGAGGCTAAAAGCACCCTTGGCCGAATTGACTTCACATATTCATATGCAACATCAGGCATCATCTGCTTGTATTGCACCTATAATGGAAATGAAAACATGAATGAATAGTCTTGAGTACACGGATAGTTTAAGCCTTTCCTGGAGATGACACTCACCAGATAACATATAACAATGGTTGTGCTGCGTCCCCGGCCAGCTTTACAGTGTACATAGGTAGTTCGCCCTCTTGATGCATTCCCTTAAAAAGGGGGTACATAAAAAATGATTAAATCGTGATGGCTTAATTCTAGAAACAACAAACACATAGCTTGCTGAACGCAAAGTGGATATTAAATGCCAAGGAAACAAAGAGATAGAAGAAGAAGAGAGCGGGGGCTATAAGCTTGAATAAGGCCGATGACCTTCAGCTCACTTAGAGTCAAATTATGTTGGAGTTTGGGTAAGCCTGAGTTTCAAGGTTTTTCAACAAGATTAACATGATGGTAAAGAAGAAGATGAAAAGGAAGCAAGAAAGAAACTAGACCAAATTGAAATAATGAAAAGAAAGTAAAATTTTAAATAAAACATTGTTACAAAAGGAAAATATAAAGCAATAAACTCATAATAAAGAACAACTAAAAATTAATTTTTACTATAAGCCTAATACTCTTCAACTTTAATAATGTTACACGCTTGGAGAACTTGAACTGAGCCAAAAATCTTTAGGCATGAGTGCAATAGCATAAACATGTAATCTGCACATAACTCATAAAGTAACGACGGATTCTCCTCAAAGAGAAATGTTGTCCTCGATGTACGGTAAAAATAACCACTGAAGAACTGCTCAAAACAGAGCAGAAATTTGTGGACAAGGGAAAAGGTCCTATGGTAACTACCCACATGATATGATTTCTACTTAGCATATTGTAAAAGCATTACAGAGCATAATCAAATAATTTGGTGATGAATTAGAAGGCGACTTGGACAGATCAACCCGAAAACCTGATTTTTCACAGGCTTCTACATCTATTTTTAGAATTATGGTCAAGCTTCAGCTGAAATGCTTACCTCGAGCTTAATTTGGGTTGGGCTCAGCTTGAGGCCTGTGATCCAACCCCAAATTCTAAAAAAAATATTATATGTTCTATAATTTTTTTTAAAAAAAAAAATTATATAATTACAATCGAGATTAACCTTCTCATTTTCTTTAAATCTCAATTTGTTGAATATTAATCTTTGTAGAATTTAGTTTTTAATAATTTTTCGATGATTACATTCAGCTTTACACTTTCTTTTTTTTTTTTTGGCTTTTTTAACTGGGTAATCAACCCAAGGCTAACCCAAAAGTTAGGAAAGCAATGATCAGCATCAAACTCGGCACATCAAGTGTAAGTAAAGTCAAGTGTAAAGCTTTGATTTTCAGCAAGCATTTTAGGAAAGTAACAATTCCATTCAGTTTAGTCCAATTTATATAATTTAAACTCAACTCAAGTTCAAAATTTAGAACGTGGGTTGGGTTAGGACCAGGAAGCTTGGGTTAAAGGTTCTATACATTAGGCTGACAATAGGTTGAACCCTCCAAGTGCCCAACAGGACCCCTGATAAGAATTGAAAACCCACCTAGCAAAAGATATAAAATATTTTGAACCATCTCACTCAACGGTCATATTATACTACCAAATAGATTGGCAATCCATTGCCTCCATAATGTGAAACAATATTATATTTTCAAGTGCTAAACTTTTATTTGCAAAGATGTGTATGAAGTTGCCTACAAAGCAAATGGTTCATGCGATAACCAATTCATGTGAGTGAATTAGAATCAACACATATAGGCATTAGCCAAAGTAGATTCATGGGTTTGTCAATACATGTGTGCCTTGATAAGGACAATGAGCCAGTGTAGTCTGTTAACCACACTATTTCCTCCACGTGGTGGTGTAGTGACCATAAATCAGACCTTGTAATCCCATAAGATGACTAAATTACAACTGTTTTAAGATGACATAAAAAGTGGCTCCAGAAAATTTCAGATGCTAAATAAAAATAATAGACATAAAGACTTATCAAGAAAATAATATATTTAATTTCTATAAGAAATCCACAAAAGACATTGCTATTTTGATAAGATTGCTTACTATGAATGAAGTCTACAGCCTCGCATATATTCCTTAGTGATGGTGCATAGAGATAATCTCTTGTAGGGAGTACCAGATGATCAATACCATGAACCTACAAAAATTAATAGATAATCATAAATTTAAAGAGCTCAATGAAATAGCTTCACAGCAAGTGAAATAAGGCTCTGCTAAAGCAACGCGCAGAACATCAAAATTATATGAATCTTGAGATGAATGGTCTCTTGGACTTCAGCATCTGCATCAATCACATAAATGTCCAATTTCAATAAATCAGGAACATTCAACAAAATATTTCACTCTCCATCGAAGCTGAATTTCTTAGAACTGATATCATTTTGACTTCAGCAAGCCAAACCATGGATATGTACATGTAAATGTTTATGTATTAGGTTTTTATATTAAGAAGTGGACAGAAGAAGAAAAGATGGAGCGCGGATGGGTTGGTTATTTTGTTTAATGGATAGATTGTGAAAATAACGTCATCATTTTAATAAGGAATTTGCGTCGTTTGATAATTTTGAGTCATAACTTGCAGTAATATAACGCCAGGGGATTTACAAATTTTTGAAAGTTTAGGGTTTTTTTTTTTTTGCATTGTCAAAGAGTATTTGCAAATAATAATAATAAAAAATAAATAAATAAAAACCTGATAATTCAGAGGGGGTTTCTAAGAGAATATAGTGTGCCAAATTACGACAACAATAATTACAAGAATACAAGAATTTACCTGATATAAAGATGTAGGAACCAATGTCTCATATGGCTCGTTGAGGGTGATCACTCCACAAACACCAAGCTCCTTTAGCCGTTTAACATCAGTAGGGAATGGTACAGCACCTAACAGAACAAACTGAAAACGGACATATTAGGAAAGGAACGAAAAAAAAAACTTTATTTAGCATTATTACAAAGAATTTCTCATAACAATAAACAACAACCAGAAATGAACAAAAGATAACCTTATATTTCTGGTGAAATTCAAATGTTTAATCTCAAAGCTTTTTCCAAATCTTTCCCCCTTTTCTTTTAAGAAATGAAATTAAAGGGGGGAAAAAAACACACACACACACACACACAAACACATATAACAGAGAATAGTTGTTGAAAGGAAAAAATTGAAAAAAAGAGATTTTCATAAGCAGAAAACTTTGCCAATTCTCATAACTTGAATATACAACATTAAATCAAGTATGCAATTTTGCAGATAAAAAACAATCATCATCTTTGCCTTAATCCCTTATGATGGGGTAGGAATAAAATATAATGTGGCAGGCAAATGTTATATACAGAATAAAGCATAAGCATATGGTGTAGAGAGGTAGAGAGAAGAACCAGTCAAGTATGCAAAAGGAAAACATATTCAGATGATGCAATAGCAAACTCATCGAATCTTAATAAAGGTCAATAAAGAGAGGGAATTTCCTCATCATCCATTGTGTAACTTCGAAACAGCAGACCAGAAAAAAATATATTATCAGATAAAACTAATCCTCATAACTTCCCCAAAACATTCAATATGTTGTAACCACCCGTCCAATTGTAATTAAACACCCCATTTCTTTGCTCTCTCTCTCCACATAGTTTTGTGCAATTACCAAAATATCCTTTTTCTTTACATCTCTTCCATGTGGAGTCAATAGTCCCACATTCCTCTTGTTCTACAAAACTTGTGAACATAGACAGAAATGCCATGTTCCATTATAGAGAATGGGTCGCCAGACATGAAATCTCCTATACAAAGAGACACCTCTGTCTTTCCCGAATCTAGTGTATACAAATCATATATTTATTTATGTTTGAGCATGTGTTTTCATGCAGAGGCACAGTAAAGAGAAACAAATATCAAAAAACACAAATTTCTCGCAAATAACGTGTAGTTCTTTATGATGTCTTAACAAGTCTAAGACACAATTATACATGAATTTTTAAACCAATGGGCCTCCAATATTTCTGATTTTCTGTGGAAGTGTCCTAAAAGAGTATCAAATTTTTAAAATATGATTAATTAAACTCAAGGCACTAAACAATTCTTAGATATTTGTCCCCATATTTCCGTGCTATAGGGTGGTTTATCCATCATTGCAACTCCCGTTACTTGTAATTTGCAATAAGATGTTAATACCTGACCAAAGAGGAGATCCCTGAATAATAGAAGTCATAAAACAAGCCAACTACAAAGTATAAGACCAGTACAATATGAAGACAAGTGGATGCATTCAAAGGAATTTGAAACTAAGCATAAGATAAAGCGACTGACAAACCAAGAGTATACCTCATCAACCCGATCCCACCACCGGAACTCCTCCTGAATCTTATTCCTCACCACATTATACAGAAGCGTCGGATAAAAAAGTGCACGAGCTCCTGCTCCAATTAGTACCCTCTTAGCATCCGAAACTGCAATGCCACCACCCACCACCTCAGCAGCACACAATTCCTTCTCTTTCCCACTCCCCAACTCCTCTCCTCCCTCCAAATCCTCAATATACATAACAGCCTCGAAATCAAATCAAATTTTTTTAAAAAATAATAATAAATACACAAATCCACAATCACAACAAACCCTAAAATTTCTCACAAATCCCAAATCACAACGGTCACACCTATATAACACCGAATGTAAGCCCTGCTTTAGATTCACAGAATCTACATCAAAAAACAACAACTTTTACCTATTTACCCAATACTTCCCTGAATTAAACGAAAAAAACTTATTGCTTTTCAATAGATTATGAAAACCTAGAAATTCAACAACTTGTCGAAATTTGAAATATCAGAAGATGATCGAACCGGAAAACCCTATTACGCCGGATATGCATCGATCGGAGGTGAAGGCATGCCGGAGACAGTGAAGATTGATTCGTGGCCGCCGAATTGGGGAAGAATCGAAATGGAATCAGAGAATATGAGAAAGAAACCTATATCCCAATTTTGGAACCCTATATTGTACTCTACTTTTGCCAATATATATCTACAATCAAAGTGGTTTGAAAACTGGAATGGAATAGTGAGAATTACGGAACGAACATGTAAGATAAGGGAACATGTAACGCATCATCTGGCGAGGGAAGCATTGTGAATGGTCTGTCGACTTAATAAGCCACGTGTTTGAGAATAAAGTACTCTGTGATGTAAGGGACACAAAAGAAGAAAAAAGACACTAAAATATTCTCTCTCCTTTTTCTTTTTTTTTTCTTTTTTTCTTTTTTTTTTTTACACTACGTATTTTTTATTTTGTAAGAACTTCAATTCTTTTGAAATTATAATACTACAAATAGGGAATTTCAAACTAAAAAATAATAATTATAATGGTTCATTTTTATTACGGGTAAAGATCCTCTCCCGTGCTGGATATAATCTTATACCATGGTTCTCAGTCACAATGTAACATATTCGGGTAAATATTGGTATAAAACCAGTCGAATCGGCTAGTTCATAAAAGTGTGTAATAATTCAAATTTCTCCGAAAGCATTGCGAAATTTTTTTGCTAAGGTAATAAAAAAAATTAAATAGATAAATAATTTAGTAAAATTGCAATGACAAGTTAAAATTCCCTGGGAAGTGTAATTTCTCTCTATCCATAAAAAAACACAGGTACTCCAATGCAGAATGTGCTCTCTAAATTTACTTTTCTGTGAATGTAGATAGAAGGTCTAAATTGAGATGCGTTTTTAAGCAAATCAAGGATATTTCTCTTGTATTCCACAGAAGAAAAAAGAAAGGAGAATTTTAAGTTCACTTGCTTGCTATCAGGAGATGAAAACAAAAATGCTTTTCCAGTTCTATAATACTTTCCTCTGCTAAGGAAACAAAAGAGAATCAAAATCTATTATTAGATTACAGCCAAGGTGTGAGCCCTTTAAGCCTGTTTACACCCTCGTATTTTACAAAAAAACACAAAAAAGGTCAAATTTAGCCAAACAATGTCTTGGATAGTAGACCTAATGTCATTCACTACTAATCTACTACACATTACACTGGAAGTGAGTGCAGCTAAACCCCAAGAAGCCCACTGGATGGTTCACAAACAAGCATAAACTTCCACTTGCAGACTTGACAATGCAAACACAGATTTTGATGGCAGAAATCCAGGGCAACAGCCACAAAACATAAAGAGGAAAAGATTTTTGGAAACAAAAACTGCACCATCAAAACCGTGTGAAATTAAGCTTGCATATTCCAATTCCAAGGTTTTCCAGCATCCATGGAAGCAAGACCTGCATTGCAAACGAAGCACTTAGACGGCACAATTATCAAGTTGTTGCACAATTTGTATTTTTACCATTAAACGAGCAAAACAATTCTGAACTTTCTGCAAATAGCAATAGAATTATACCTTGGACAAGGTTTCTGATATTTTTGCAAGTAGCAATAGAATTATACCTTTGGACAGCCCGCTGCAATTATCCGCGACTCAAGCAGAAAATTGGCCAGTCTCTTCTTATTGCATAAAGAAAGGTTATTCCAAATAATGCAGAGCTAAAGAAGCTGATTGCCAGAGGGAGTATCAGCTGAGAGAATTGCTGGTCGGCTGAAATGAAGAAAATGGAAGATAACACCAAGGCCAAATAGGTGCTGCCTTTTATGCCGTTGTCCATGACAGCATCTATGCCTCCAATTTCATCACTATAAGAGAACACTGCGCCTTCTCAACCATAGCTCTTGCTTCTAAATAGTTTCCCTTTGACATTACGCAGTCTTCAAGATGCTAATGATTGAATATCATAATCAGCAGTAAAACATGTCAATGGCTCGGCCAAGGAAACTGTAAAAGTAGAGCTGTAAAAAAAAAACACTAGTACATAACAGAAAAATCTAATCTCTTTGCACACTTTGTGGGGATGAAAATGATAGTAAATCATTCCCTTGAATATCGTAAGTCAGAAGGGAGTTATAAATTGAAAACCTGGGAATGTTGAGTTGTACAGGACATGAATTGATTTTTACTTCAATAGAAGTAATTTCATGATTCAGGCTTATATTCTTTTTTAGATATGCAATCTCTTGTGATAGCTGGTGTTACAAGAAAATATGATGCACAAAAATAGTAGAGTGGTTCATATTATCAGAATGTTTTACAACAGAAGCCTGGTAAAGCTACAGTCCATTAAAGCAACAATCTGTCTCTGCCAAGCATGTCGAGTTTATCAGCGTCCCTTTCATCCATCAAGTTAATTATATGTAACAAGACCACCACCATTTTAGCAATTTATTTAGAAGTCTAAACACTGGCAAAGGCACAATATTAGATGCCACGAACATCACTTTCACAGCTCAATATGTATTTATGTACTACTTCAAACACCTTTATAACAAAAATCCAAGTTGCATCGTCTAGACTACAATTCAATAACCTTACACACAAAACAGATAGATATGTATAAATATATAGAGAGAGAGATTGCTGCAGATTAGAATAAATTACTTTTTGAACCGTCCAAAACCGTGGTCTAAAATTATGCCATACCATCACTACAAAGTCAAGCTCTTAACGACATAGATCAAATTTTAAAATGGAGAACATGCTCTACTGCATTTTAAAATAAAGGACTTATTGTAGACCTGAAAAGAAAATTGAATAAACGAAAATAAACAATTTCCAAGACCTAGATAGCAACAGCATCATGGCACAACAGGAAAGCTTTACAAGGATGTTTACAAATCTGACATACAATGAAACCTGTGAAAGTAGATTATGAACTGCTTTTACATTAAAAAAAGCCTCTTTTAAATGGCTGAAATTCAGCTTCTATAGCTAACAAGAGCTCAGAGGAGCAAAAGGTGTAAAATGAACAGTCATTTACCATCTCATAATGTCATTTGTCACAGAGATTTTTTAATTTTGCATCAACCCAAACATTGAGCTTCTAACAGCATTCAGAGGAGGGTTGCAAGGTTGGGCCAACACAAGCTTGCTGATACTGAAGAAGCATGATGTTTCAGTTAGATGATCCTCTTTGTTTCAACCATTTATTAACGCCAACTCTAATTCTACAAATGATACAGAAAAAACCATTGCTTTCTTCTCCCAACCTCTAGACTTACATAGCATTAATCATCCCAGAAAAGGTTCAATCAATTATTTATTTCTGCATACTTGATTCAGGACACTCCACTACTTGATATCAATTATACCGAAACCAGTAGGAAATAATGTCTAAACTTGTTTGTTTGCTTGTCTATGCAACAACTCCGAGGGAAATGATGGAACAATTTCCCGGATTTGCAGTAGTCTAATTTGAAACTTCCCGACATCATATTCAAGTATGCAGGATATTCCCTGTGAAAAATGTTTGTACCACGATCCCCTTTATTGCAAGCTGTTAAATTACAAAAGAAGGATCTTAGGGTTTGGTTGAACGTGATCTTTTGTTCATCATGACCTTCCCATCCTAGCAATATGTGCCATTAGCTCCATATTTCCAGAATTCTTCAGATATTCAATTATATCGTCCACATAAGGAGCTTTTAGTTGTATTCCCTTCTTAATCATCAACCTTGCAAGTGTTGCAGCTTCCACCAAATGACTTTCCCGACAAAGTCCAGCTAAAAGAATGGAATAAATATCAGAATCAATCGAAGTTAAGTATCCCAACTTTTCAATTTCATCATAAAAGCGAAACCCATCTAACAGCCGCCCCTCCAAACAAAGCCTTCTTATCAGAGTGCTAGAAGCCAAACCATCAGGCTTCACATCACTGGCTAACATTCTTCTAGAAAGCTTCTCTGCCTCATCCAATTTTTGATTCTGCAAAAGTGACAGCATAAGAGAACTATAGCACTCACCATTAGAAACACTGCCTCCTGCAACGACTTTATCAATCAGCCTATAAGTCTCCTCTAAGCACCCCTCTGTGCAAAGCCCCTTAATTAAAGTACTGAGAGTGACACGATTTGGAGCGCATCCACAAACCACCATTTGATCCAAAACTTGCAGTGCCTCCATTGACCGACCATCCTCACAAAGCCTCTGAATCACGGCCGTATATGTAACAGTATTTGGTTTACACTCCCCACCCTCTTTCTCCATCTCGTCCAACAACTCTAATGCCTTCTCCACTTTTGAAAACCTACAGAGCCCATCAACAAGTGTTGCATATGCTACCACATTGGGTGAACATCCATGCTTCCTCATAACCTTAAACAGTCCACAAGCATCTTCCAACCTACCCACATCACAAAATCCCTTAATCATTGCAACATATGTAATCATATCTGGATAAAGATCAATCAAACCCATCTCCCTC
>JAOTQH010112193.1:0-15965 GCA_025631255.1 Cornus kousa | reverse complement strand
GTATAGGGCTTTGAGTATATGAGAGTGCTCTTTGAGACACCTCTGTATTGGGCTCGGATTGTATTCGTTATCATATCTTGTAATTGTTCGACAGATAATGAAGAGACTGAAGAAGTATGATTGGTTTGACTGGTCGCATGTTGTCACTGGCGTCTGTCTGGGGTCTTCCATGTGAGTACCTTGTGCCATAAAATTAGGATTCCCAGACGGCATTGCTGTGGAAGCTGTAGGATTCCCAGATGGTGGTGGTGTGGAAGTTGTAAGATTCCCAGATGGCACTGGTGATTCACTGAAGGTCTGAACTTCCAATTTGTTCATCAATGTAGCGATTTGCAAGTCCTTCTCTTCAACAGTCTTTGTGAGGTTCTCAATGGAACGAGCCATAGTTACTAGTTGTTCCTTTACCGTCGCAGCTCCAGTCATCATAGTAGCGACCACATTTGAGTATGATAGGCCCTAAGAGTCAACGTTTCTTGAAGTGATTGATTGCTTCAAAGTCTGACGTGGTGACTCTGGGGGTGAACCGACACTAGAGTGAGCATCAGAGATGGAATGAAGTGAATCTAGTGGCGGAACCTCCTCTAGAACAACGTCAAGGTTCTTGACATGTTGAGTTTTCACGTTCGTCAGCTTTGCAGGATTAGCTTGCACCAAGTCTTGCTGACGTCTGGATAACGCGATTGCCTTGGATTTACTCCATGTTACAGGGCCGCCCGAGGTACTTCCATCACTTGAGGCGTTTTTGGCCTTCGTGCCACTTTTCATGGTGGTTTTGGCGTTAACCTCTGCAGCAACGATGTTCTTTGGGGCTTTTTTTATCTGTCTAAGCCTTAGGGAGAGCCATAAAATTTGATAGAAAAGAAATTTGATGGTAGGAGAAAGAGATGAGAGGTAAAGGATGTCCCACCGGGCGTGCCAGAAATTTGTACACACAAATTTTTTAGTCTGCAAATAAATAACAAAATAGGGAGCAAAATAGAATTTTATTAATTTATAAAAATTAAAAGGAATACAATCCTCTGTAATATTCTTTACAAAGAATAAAGTCCTCTGATTCGATCTCCTCTATTGGTATTCAAGGGCTACACGAGCTTGATCTTGAATCACCGTGGAATTTGGATAAAAAACGGCACGATTTTATGTGTTTGATGTTGATTACCGTAGAATTTGATGAAGAATGCCACGATTTGATGTGCTTGGTGTTCTTTGCCTTTAGGTTTGGATGTTGGGGATGAGTATTGACATAAATATAGAATTCAAAAATCCAGAATTCCAAAGAGAAATACAGAATTTGTACACACAAATTTTGAAGTCTGCAAATAAAAAAAAATATGGAGCAAAAATAATATTTTATTAATTTGGAATAATTGGGTACAATAGAGATATTCTTTACAAAAAAAAAAAAAAAAAAAAAAAAAATTCCTCTTTATAGGTTGTGAACTGCTAGGTACTCCATAAAAAAATCGATCAAGAGAAGTGGCAACACATTCCTATACTTGATCAAGTTTCACCTTATCAGTGACATGCTTTTAGTTACGATCCTCATCGCAAGCTCTCACATCCTCATCTGAATCCATTGACGATGACGACGGTTATTGATTAGTGGTGGGACATCTTCTGCTGTCTGGGGATAACTACTAGACCCCCTAACAACACCACAATTATTATAAGATTTGGGGGATGACCTTGGCACTGGCTTAGATGGGAGGCTTGACTTGAGCCCCTTAATTAAAACCTTCCTAATTTTAGTTGGTTTCTCTGGCGGGGAAATCGTGTATTTAGGTTGCTTTGATGCAGTTTCTTCCTGTGTAAATGGATCAACATTGACTTTGGCCCACCATTCAGCATATGCTTTCGTTACCCCAAATTTTTGAAAATTGGAGCTCGAGGGAAACGATACTTTATACCCAGTGTGGAAATAGGTGGACAATCTCCACATTTTCATAACCTCTTCTAATTTTCCAGTATGAATGTCCCTTTTCAACCTCCCCGGGACATCTTGAGGAAAATGAAATTTTTCGCTAAACCTATGTGGACTGTAAGGCTCAATGATGAAATGGTTACCTTGGTACAATGTCAAATAACTCAACCGAAGGGAAGCAAAATATTCAAAGTTTGAAAATTTTTGCTGACCATCATCCAAAAATAGTTGCTCTGGCTCGAATGTTTTAGACAAATGAGATAATTCGACACCTTCACAAAATCTGAACAAATTTTGGGCTTTTGATTCATTGAAGTGCTTCGCTGACCCTTCCCCTTCGAACTGTATCATTTGAGGAATATAGTTATGCTTTGGAGAAATAAAGTGTGTGTTGAAATATTCAGCTAGCTATCTATACACATAGTGTATGGGAAATGTCACTACAGAATTCCCTGAGGTAGAGGAAGAAACAATATCGTTCAAGCCCTTGTTAATGCTGGCCAAGACCAGAATAGAAAGATAAAACCCGTTACCATTTGCAATCATGCTGGCAACTTTTAAAACTCCAAGGTGAATCCTATTTTCAGGACTGGAAGGTAGAACGAATTTACATAACCAATAATCTACAAAGGCAGCTAAATAGCTTTTCCTTTTCATCCTTTGTTCTATTCCAAGGCCGGTGAATACCTCATCTGCATGTAAAGTCCAATTATGAATGGTGCTGATCACTCTAGAAGGATGCTTATGAGTCTGTTTGGGGTGTTGGGTTTTGTTCTTTGACACTTTTCTTTTAGATTTTTCATACTTTATTGGGCCTCTAGACCAAAAATTTACCCAATCAGAAATCTTTACAGTCTGTTTCTTTGTGTGCTGTTTACAAAGCTGGTGGAAGGCAAAAAATAAGTACCGATAGTGAGGAGAAAGGAAAGATTTACTGTCTTTGTCTGAATTTGATAACTCTTTCACGGAAGGAATAACTTCTTCGTATTATTTGCCAGAAAAAGGAAAGCCTCATATCATATACAAGTTACGAAGAGAAATTGACAGTTCACCTATTGAACAATGGAGGGTGTTGATAGAAGAGCACTAAGATTCAAGGAAATCTCTAAGAATAGGCACAGGACGATCATATGTGAATAACGAAGCAAATATCACACCATATAGCTTTTTGTCTTTAAGGAATTTAGCATGGCGACCCATGACGTCCTCTGACCATTCCCAATATCCGTTAGTATAGGATAAATCAGGGATCTTAAAGGAATTGCCCCATTTAGCTTCTTTAGCACGCATCCTATGACCCTAAAAGTGAAAACTATTCTGGCGCCTTTATTGGTTCATGAAGTGCAGAGTGAAAAATCAGAACATTTGAAATCGAGTTTATCTCCTTATTCTGATTATAGCTAAGGTTGGAGAGCTCACAGGAAGATATGTGGGACCACTCTAGCAAATGATGGTATAGATGATCAGAATGAAGCAGTTTTAGTGCAAAGCAGCCAACCAGAGAAGTTCTAACATCCATAGTAGTTCCTTTCTCTATGGTATCGTTCTCTCACTCCAAAATGGTGATAGTAAGAGGCTTGAAACTCTTGAAAAACACCATGGTTGACTAGCACACCCTAAAAAAATTATAATAATAAAAAATAAAAAATTAGCACTTGAAAAAAATAAAAAAAAGAAATAAAATAAAATAAATAAATAAATAAACAATCTAAAGTATGGATTGGTATGCATGGAAGATTTTTGTTCCAATGGAAAAAAGGGTCCTTACGGACTAGTTGCGTTCTAAATGAACAATGGGTCCTGACGGACTAAGTGCATTCCAAAGAAACAATGGGTCCTTCTGGATTAGTTGCGTTCCAAAAGAACAATGGGTCCTTATGGACTACTTGCGTTCTAAAGGAACAATGAGTCCTTACGGATTAGGTGCGTTCCAAAAGAATAATGGGTCCTAACGGACTAAATGCGTTCCAAAACAATAATGGGTCCGTACGGACTAAGTGCGTTCCAACAGAATAATGGGTCCTGATGGACTAGGTGCTTTCCAAATGAATGATGGGTCCTAACGGACTAGGTGTGTTCCAAAGGAACAATGGGTCCTTACGGACTAGTTGTGTTCCAAAGGAACAATGGGTCTCTCTGGGACTAGTAAAAAAAATCGTCGCGGAAAAAAAAAAAAAAAAAAAGTCATACCAATTATTTGTGTTCGAGCAGAGGCCGTAATCCAACACAGTCTTTAGAGGTTGTAATCTGACAAGTCTTCAGAAACTATTAGAATTGATGTCAAACCCTATAACATTGGTGGTATATATAGGCAACCAAATATCTCCTATTTGTACTTGGATTTGTATAATTCAATCCAAATTGGAAAGAAAATTCCAATCTAAAATTGGATAGAAATTTGAAAGAGGAAACCTTGCTATCCTATTTTACAATCCAAAGTTGGATAGAAAAGCAAAAAAGGAAATCTTACAATCCAAAGTGAGATAGGAAAGTGAAAAATAATAATAATAATAAAAAATAAATAAAAAATAAAAAAATAAATTTGGATACTTTAAGTCCCACTTGAAAAAGGAGATAAGTCATATCAAACGTAGGACTCGAAGTGGGGGCAATTTGTAGACACTAAAATTTTAATGAGATTTGATTTTGACAAATAGACCCATTAAATATAGGCCTAATGTTTAATTAAATTATTTAATTGGCCCAAGTTTGGTTCACTTAAATTATTTAATTATTCCTAATAAAATATATTTGAAATAATTATTTTTAAGGATAATTACCATAATATAACCGGCCTGGCCCAATTATTATTTTATCCTTATTAGGAGATGACACGTGTCATCATCCTATGGATCCAAGAAGCCTACAAATAGAGGCCTGGAGGAAGAAGGAAAGGGTACACACAAATTCAGAGTCCAGAAATCTAAAGACTCGGAAATCTGACACAAATTCAGAAATCCAGAAGGTCTAGAAATTCAGAGACAGAAACTCTATCCTAACCCAAAGACGAAAAACAACAAGTATATCAAATCGTGCCGTTTTTCATCAAATTCCACGATGATCAATGACAAGCACATCCAAAAACGTGTTGTTCTTCATCCAAAGTTCACGGTGATTCAAGATCAAGCTCGTGCAACCCTTGGATCCAACCAACCAAAAAGGAGATCGAATCAGAGGACCATATTCTTTGTAAAGAATAGTATTACAGAGGATTGTACTCCACATTCATAAATTAATAAAATTATATTTTGTCCATATTTTGTTTCTATTTGCAGGACAACAAAATTTGTGTGTATATATACATGTTAACTCACTCTTTAAACTATATATTATGTGTTGATTAATGAAAATTTAATTGTTGAACAAATTATTTTATAGTCTGTTTAAATCTTGTAACGATGCGTACTAAGATATGTGATTTTTCTGGATGATTTGGGGACTTAGTCGGACCTCTAGGAACTTGAACTAATGTGTTCAGAGAGTTTTTAACATCATCAGAGACAAGGACGATGATAGGAAGTAGGAACAGAGCCGGCTCCTAAGGGGAAAGAGTCGGCTCCTTTTATTTCTACCCGCAGCTCTCTGTGAGAAAGAGAGCCGGCTCCATGGAATTAGGGAGCCAACTCTCTAGGTCACAGAGCCGGATCCCAAGGTGTGGGAGCCAGTTCCCTTGTGTGGGAGCTTGCTCTCTCATTTTGAGAGCAAGCTCTCTTGCATAGTAACTTACAGGAATTTTTTTTAAAGTACAGTTTTGATTTTTTTTTAAAGTTTAGGACTTTTTTAGGTAAGTAAATGGGATTCTAAATTATTTTCATGACCTATTAGGATCCCATGATGCATAATATTTATCTAGATGCTATTGATTTAACAGTATGGAAGTTTAACTAAGTTTGCATGCTGTTAGTGGACATGGAGGATTAAATTGCTTAATATTTTCTTTAGCGATTTAAATGACGGGAACATGATTTTTAAATCTGTATTGGATGCATAATAGGGTCATATACTTATTAGATTTTATTATGTTTATTCTGGATTTTGATTGATGAACCATTAAAATTTAGTTCTATCAATTGCATGGATGTTATTTTGGATTTTAATTTACGAACCATTAAATCCTATTTTTATCAATTATTGGATTTATTTTATGGATTATATGCACCGGTATAGGATGGTGGCATATTAGGTACGGATTAAATCAAAACGATAATTCCTACCAATTCTGGATTTTAATTGATGAATTATTTATTCTGTTTTATCAATTATTGAACTGTTTTGTGGATGATATGCACCGGTATAGGACAGTGGCATATTTGGTACATGTTAGATTAAAACGCTAACTCCTACCTATTCTGGATTAAGGAAATGGATTTATTTAAAATATTTAAATCCTAATTATATGTCGTGTCTTGGCAACGAACATTTGAGCGGCACTACATTGGTTTTGGATGAAATATATATATATATATATATATAATTATAGTGCAACGATTTGAGTTTGAGTCTCAAAGTCGATAGTTAGGGCGCATATATGCAGTAGGATGTGTATCTGGCTATGATAGGTTGAGGTATACCCTGTTAGGCTTAGGTACTCATGCCCACTTCAGGTACATTTTGCATTATGCCTTCTATTCAGGTTGAGACCCCCTTTGTAGTCCAGTGAGAGTCCCATAATGTGGATATATATAAATTTATGGACTAGATAGTTATTGTTAAGTTATCTAGGATGTATCTGCGTATTGGGTCTCTGTTTGGATTGTAGTTAGAGTAGAACTTGTTCGTAGGCCTGACCCACTATTATTTTTTAGGTATCGGACAGTTTCAATCTTAGAGCTTATTCGTGCTAAGCAGAGATGGTCACTCATTATTCCGACTACGTTGGACTCTATTTTATTTAGTTTTGGATTTCCTTGTTGGTTCATTTCATCTTCAGTTAGGTTGTTTATTAGGGGTCCACTTAAATGGATTCCCGAGTTGTATTAGTAATGGAGGATTGAATGTACCAGAATATTTTCTTATTTATTAAAATTTATTTTGAGGATTTCGTTAATGGATTATCGTTTTAGTTTTCTTTCAGCAATTTTATTTATTCCTTTTCATCATATTTGTATTCTGTGTTCGAGTTTTCTTTTGCATCCGGAAATCCGGGGGTATCATAATTTCCCCTCTCTCTTCCAGTTTTTCTCTCATCCCCTCCATTTTTTTTTATTTAGAGTTGTTTTTGGTTATTTGTCTACGATCAGTCCACACAAAAAAAACACACATATCTCTTCATCCTTTCTTTCTTTCAAACAAAAATCTGAACTGCAATGTCCTTCGGTGTACCAGCCGTGTCCTCCGGCATGTCCCGATCATATCTTATGGCGTGTCCGACTTGAAAAAATGAATAAAAAAATAGGAGACGGGTAGAAGAGTGTCGGACACGTGTCTGAGGTTAGGACACATGTGTCTGTGTCTGACACTGGTACGTCACCCTTACCACGCGTGTCCGTGCTTCATAGACGAATAACCTTTTTCTCTTCAATTGGACATGTACAATTGCTTCATCACCGGATTGATCGATCGAAGCCTTCGTTCACTTCTATATCATCACTAAAATTGAGGATTGAGTTAGACGTCTTTGATTAACTGCGCAAATGAACCTTTTTCTTGCTTAGTGTTAGGGGCCTCACCACTGCTTTGCTTGAATAAGGTTGGGTTACGTCTGTCTAATGAAATGATGAAGCGAGGAATTAGGGTTATGTTTATGAAAATGGGCCATGGGTCTAGTAAGTAGATTTGGATTTGGACTTAGGGATTTTTTTTTTTTTTTTTAAAAGCATAACATTGTATAAACATAATTGGGTTGGACTAGTTTAGAACTTTGGGCCTGGTTTAGTTATGAACTGAAATAAAATAAATGGTCTGTGGTGTGTGGATGCCCAATTGTATGGATTAAAAAATATATGGCATTTGTTTGGGACATGGGTCTTGGTTATACTTTTGTTATGTGGGCACTCTTTGAGCCCAATTTAATATAATGCATTAAGTGAAATAATTACATAAAAATAAATGTATAGGCGCTCTCACGATGCTCCCGCTCTCACCTAATTTTAAATTTTTTCGCTCCCGCATTATATGACTTAAGTTGTGCTAACCTCAATATTTTCAAGCCTGGTAAAGATTTTCGAATTCACTTGAGGGCTTGTTTCTTCGAAGTTTTTTTAAAAAATGTAATTGAATTTCAATATTATATCAATTGGAGGGTTCTGATTAGAATTTGGATATAGTTTCTTTTCAATGTTATAAAGTTTTTATTTATTTATTTTATAATATTTTATTTTATTTTATCATGCCTTGAAAATTAGGACATGACATTTTTTTTGTGCCAACCATATCTCATTGTTAGTTAGGAGAAAATTGCACAAAATTGGCACTAATCAATTTTTTTATTTTTAGTTTTAAGAATGTATTGACAGAGTACAGATTTTGAGACCAATATTCGAAATCTTAATAAAACACTGATGGCCTATATGGTAACACTTTGATTTTTTGTTTTCAGCTGTCATTTTTAAATAGTTTTCTTCCTTATGAATTTCTTATAAATTTTCCATAGGTTCCTGTTCAGCCAAATTAATTTCTTATTCTTTATCCTTGTTTGTTACAACTTGTTTTTCTTTTCTTTTTCCTTCCTTTTGTTTGTAGCTTCTACATCATTCTTTTCAAACTGCTTTGTTTCTTCACCATCCTCATTGATAAATACACAAAAATCATTATTTTATGCACCAAAAAATAAACATTTAATTAGTCTTTATATTATTTAAATGTTGTTATATTTGGTTTTTATATTTTGTAGGTGTTAATGCACGAATAAGAAAAAAGAAACGAAAATGGAAAATAAGTGAAAAATTGGCTACAAAAGGAAGATTATATTTATTTATAACCAAAAAATTTACACAGCATTGTAAGAAAGTTGGTGTGTTGTGCAAATTATCATTCGAGAGGTTTTAAGTTCAAATCCAAGGTGCAACAAAATGGTGTTATATTTTGCTATATAGTCAATCACTTGCCACATCATCACCTGCCACATCATCATTGAAGAAGAAGAAAAGAGAAAAAATAAGAAAAGAAGAAGAAGCGTGGAATAGGGAAAAAAAATGATAAAGTACAGAAATGAAAAGGAAGTGGTTAGAAGTCAACAAATAAAAGAAAAATAAGGAGTGGTGCTATGTAAGGAAACAACATGTCAGATTAGGCAATGAAAATGAGTGGCCTCTGATGGGAGAAGTTAGAATAGGCAAGTGGATCCGTGTTGTTCATCCGGTTATAAATAGGCCACCCATTTGCACAAAACAGATGGAGTAGAGATAGATAGAATATATTCTTAGAGAGTTTTTCTTCCTTCTGCTAGTTGTAATTTCCTTCTCAATTAATGCAGTGTTGTTTATCAATTCTTGCTTTCAATTTATATACTTGAATTTTCTTATTCTAATCTTGCTTTAAATATTTGTTTTCCAATATTTATTTCTCTATGATTTGAGTTAATTCTAGTTAGTGACAAACTCCAAAATCAATGTTTTAAAATCTCATTTTCCAAAACAAAGACTCACTTGAATGTGTAGTTCGACCCTACTTACCATTAGACATTTTTAGTTAAGTGGTTGTAGGATTTAATTTTGTGTGGAGTGTATTTGACAACGACAAGTTCATAAATATACACCTATCACTCATTGAGTGTAAAAAGGAGTATCTTTTTATTTTTGTAAAAAACAGTATCTAAGTATAGAAGAGTATCATAAATGGGAGAATATGTGTAAAGAAGAAATCATGTGTTCCGTTAGACCTCATTTGGTTAGGAGGATTTGGGGGGATTGGGAAAGAAAAGAAAGGATAAGTAATGTTGTGCTTGGATAAGAGGATTTGATGAGAAAAGAAAGGATTGTATCCTTCCAAAATTGAGAAGATTTAGAGGAAAAGGAAAGTAGGTTTAGTACCATTTTCATAATGCCAAAACTAGACTCCCAAATTAGATACAAAATTTTTTTATTCCTTTAAAGTCCTTATAACATAACAATCATCTAGGGCAAATATCTATTCAACAATTGGCGCTCCAAGTGGCACAGAAGAATGATAGAACTTCCAACTTCGGCTTCTCCTCTTCTACAACTCCGGCAGTCGTCCAACAAAGAAGTCATTGCCAATTTCTTCCTCTAATCAAATCTTGTCAGAATCATTGCAATAAATTGTTGGTTTTGAATTAATATTTGGGGTTTTTCTTGTTAATTTACACTAAACCCAAGATGGGAATTTCAATTCTCTGTTTCGTTATTAAAAAGATAATGGGGTTGTTTCTTTTGTGTGATTAGTTTATAAAGAAACGATAATAATTTATTTCATATATATATGAAATAAATTATTATCGTTTCTTTATAAAATTTATGGTGCTGATTTATTTCAAGGCCATAAAATTTTGTCTCCTTTTATCGTTCTTTCTCCCTCACACCTTTGCCCTCCTTCATATATATGCTAAATGGAAGATTTGGTTGGATTTGTTCATCAAAAGATGACAAGACAAGGTCCTATAATAAATCTGGGGTAGTCTTGCAATATTTCCTTCCAATTATGACTGTCAAGTTTATTTAGAAATACAGCTAGCTGCCTTGCAGTTTTGGTGAAGCTAAGAATAGGTATTTTTCACTTTCGATTACATTAGGATTTATGGCAGTGTTGTATAACAGTTTTCTTTAGGGGTGCACACGGTCCAGTTTGGACCGGATTAGGAATTTTTTTGAACCGAACCATTTATAACGGTTTCACTATTTTTGAAACCAGACTGAACCATAATGCTCATGGAACCAAACCAAACCAAACCACGAAAAACTGGTTTGGTTTATTATATATATATTTTCTGATACAATTTGACAAACACTACTCTTCCACTTTTAGTGTTTAAAGAACCAATAATCTCCTCTGGTCCCTAATGGTTATGCTTTATTTTTGCACCATTTGGTCTCTGATTGTGTAGTTTTTTATTGTTTTATATTTTTTTTTTCCTAAATATTGTTTGGTAATTTTCATATGATGTTTTTCTTATTATGGCCCACCATTTCATTTTTTTTTATCTCTCTCTTTACTAGCTTTCATCATAGCCTGAGAAAAGTTCAAAGAATATGGGGATTGGGAGTAGCTTATGTCCAGCCAAAACTATAATCTATATCATTTTTATAAATATATATATATATATAATATAAGTTATATAATGGTTCGGTTTGGGCTGGACCGATCCAGCAGGACCCCAAACTAGGATTGGATTGTAAAATTATGGTTTCATAATTTTAGGCCCAAGACTGAACCAAACCGCTATACAACTAACCCAAACCGTCCAATTCAGTTCGGTCCGGTCTGGTTTTTCGGTTTGCCAAATTTTTTTAACACCCCTAGTTTTCTTGCATAATGGCAGCCATTGAGAAACACAAACATTTAGAAAAGGATGAGAGAAGAATATATAAAAATTGCTAATAAATGTGAGAAAAAGAAAGAAAGAAGTTCACTCAATTGACAAAAAAAACCATGCTAGACTAAGGTCATCTTTTATGAAAAGTTATGTAAATTTATAGGTCGTAGTCATATTAATACCATCTGTAGGAATCTATTTGTAAAACTAAAATACATTTAAAACATTACAATTTTAATGGCCCAATAATGATCCATCTAAGTTGACATTAAAATAGTTATCTGTTTCTTTTCTTCTTCTTCTTTTTTAATTTTTTATTGATGAGGATAAGATCGAACTCTGTACAACCCCCTTCTTTTTAAATGCCATTTTAGCAGTTTAAGAACTCATTCCTTTCCTTCACAACAACCTTTCACAAGCCAACCCCATAGGGCAATCACTATGTGGATTCCATTCCTGGATATTCTCCTTAGTATGGTTATGCCCAAAAAGCCTTTGGTAGGTGTTAGACACATATATATCATAACATTCATTGAGAATTTTTAACACATATGCAGAAAGGATGGTTTTTAGGACTAGATGGAGGGCTAGATAAAGGAGTGCATCTTGCAGTTCTTTATGAAAAATATAATTAACACACTTTGAACATTATAATTACTAGTTTTTCCTTCATTTCCATAATTGTTGCCTTTGAACATTATTCATTAATTTTAAATACTTTAAATTTTCTTTTGTGATCATTAATATATCATTTTACCTATTTGGGAGTTCCAATTTCTGATAAATTGTTGAGAAAGGTTGATTGTCTAAGTTTAGTAGATAAAGTTATAGCTATAACTTCTAGATGGAATGGGATACACGTTTCTATGGCAAGCAGAGTGGAGCTAAATCGAGCTGTCATTATTCCAATGGTACAATATTGGACATCTGTTTATTCTTTACCTATGGCAGTTTCAAGTATCATTGAGAGGAGAATGAGGAATTTCATTTGGGGTCATGTGGAAAACATGAAATTTTTTTTTGGTATTAGGTGGAATAATATCACAGTTCCAAAGGAGAAATGTGGATTTGTATTGAGAAGAATTGCAGACACTGATATAACTACTAAAATTTGTCTTGCTGGGGATTTTTTCCTATCAAAAGATAGAATTTGGGTAGCTTGGTTTCAGCATTATTACTTGAGGAGATCTTCTTTTTGGAAAGTTGTTCCTAAAGGTACTAATTCATTTGTATGGAAGAGTATTCTTGCTGTCAGAGAGATTTTTTACAAGTTAATTGCATATTCAAGGTAGGTAATGGGCAGAAAATTAGAGTTTTCTAAGATCCTTGGTGTGATGGGAAGTTCTTGAGTGAGATGTTTAGTCACAGGTTGTTAGGGTATTTGAGTAGAGATAAAAATATTTAAATGAAGGAGTGTATTAAGGATGGTCAGTGGGATGAAGAGATATTACGAAATACCACAGGTGAACTGGTGCAGTTCTTCAGGAATCATTTGATTACTGGAGGTGAGGATTCAGTCCAGTGGATAAAACCTTTTTGTTTTAAGGTTGCTTGAGACGCTGCTAGACTGAGAAATCAAGAGGTTGAATGGACTGGTTTATGTTGGAATGGAGGTTGGCCTAGGTGGTCAATGCATTCAGTTTTGGTTATGCATAAAGCTGTCTTGTCTCAGGATTTTATAAAGAGAAGAGGTTTTGCTCTTGCAAATAGATGTTATTTGTGTTATGCAAATGGAGAAACTTTGGATCATATTTTTTGTGATTGTGATTACACATAGAAGGTGTGGAGTTTTCTGTTTGAGGTTTTTAGATGGACCTTATAAAGGGTCCATGGAATTACTAATTTGATTGAACAGTTTTCTCAGCATTTTCAAAGGCAACATACAAGGAAGATGGCTAGAATGATTTTTATTGCTGCTCTTTATTTCCTATGGTGGGAGAGAAACAACAGATTACATGATAAATGTGTTAGAGTGGCTAAGGAATTAGCTAAATCTATTTTTTGGGAAGTGCTTGATGTCTTGGGGAGTTCTCTTCAGGGTATTTTGTAATCTTTCTTTTTTTTGTCTGTTTGAATGTCCTTGTTTAAGGATATTGAGTGTCATGTTTAGGACTTTGGTTGTTTTTTATAAGGGTATGCCCTTATTTTGTTCCTTGTACTATCTTGCTTATATTTTAATATACTCCTTCATTTAGGGAGAAAAAAAATATACATCATTTTGCATTTTACAATTTTAGATGGAAAAATAACAAAATGAGGTACTACATTTCCATTTTAGGCGGAAACAAAGATGATGTCAAATTGCAGTGTATTGGTTTATGCATCGAAAACATATAAACTATATAAATAAACCTATTACACAATCAAAGATTGAAAGGGAAATAACCCGGGATAAACTAATTAACGAGCTTAGGGTAAACAAGAAATGTCGTAACATTACTCATATGGGACCAGAAGTTTTTCAAAAAATGTTCAAGTATTGAAGAGTAAGTTGCCAAATTTCTTCATATTATATCACACAATGTGAGGAATCGGATAATGTCATTTTTCTTTTGTCGCTCTGGTGAAACCATAAGCCATCATTTTCATAACGTGTTAAAATCAATAATCTCATTGGAAGGACAGTTCCTTCAGCAACCTAATGGATTGGACATCCCCCCAAAAATACTCAATAACGATAGGTATTATTCATATTTCAAGGTAAACGTGATTATTACTTAACTCCTCAATACTTCATTTTTTTTTTCTTTATAAACTATTACATGAAATTTTTTATATAATAATTTTATCTCAGAATTGTATTGGGGCAATTGATGGAACACACGTTTGTGTGAGAGTATCTAACAAAGATGCACCCAGATATCGTGCTAGGAAGAATTATCCAACAGTAAATATGCTAGCTGCTTGTTCTTTTAACATGAAATTTACCTATGTCTTACCTAGATGGGAGGGTATCGCTTCAGACTCAAGAGTTCTGATTAGTGCACTAAAAAGACGAGGAGATAAATTAATACTCCCTCAAGGAAATTTTTGTTAACATTAACTAAAATGTTTAAGATTTTATATTAATATGAGGCCAATATTAATTACTATTGTTCTTAATAGTAAAATTTTATCTTGCCGATGCCGAGTACTCATTAAAGGCTGGACTTATCGCACCTTATAGAGGTGTGTGCTTCCATTTAAAAGAATATACCTCACGCCGACCAAAGAATTCTAGAGAGTTATTCAACCTTCGACATGCATTACTACACAATGTTATTGAAAGAACTTTTGTTGTGTTGAAGAAATGATTTTCTATCATAGGAAGCAGTACTAAACCAACATATGATGTTAAAACTCAAGTTGATATCATTTTGACTTGTTGCATCATACACAACTATTTAATGGGCATGTATCCAGATGAAAGCCTTATTAATGAAGTAAACCAAGGAGCTCTTAAATGAAACTCGAAATGAAGAGGGTGGTCCAATGAAGAGAAGTGCAGATCATAATTTGGGTGAATACTTGAGAGATTCAATAGCTTTCCATATGTAGCATGACTATATAGCTAATCATGTGTGATATTTGATATATTTATTTGGTTGAAATAACTTAAAACTTATTTGCTTTGGTTTAATTTTTCTTTAACTTCTTTTATGTTAGAGTGTTTGTTTTGATTTGGAGATGTAGAATGTTAATAGCTTGTTATAAACTCCTATGTACCTTGCATACACTTTTGGTCCATCTTCAATTGAATGATTTATTGTAATTGCAAGATATTTGCTGTATAAATTTCAATAGAGTTTTTCTTACAGTTACAATGATCGGTCTTATCCTTTCTTACTCTACGCCTATTTATAGGCAATTACAAGAGCTATTTGGGCCTCCGACCTTGGGCCTTCTTTACAATGGGTTAGGCTTCTTTTGATGGATCTTCCGAGCTTGACCCAGCTGGTGATACCATTGTATGGGTTGAGTCCAGCTGGTTGACCCAATGCCATGTTCGTGAGTCTTATCCGGCCCATGCTGCTTCCGGAACCCTCAACTGCCCCCATAATTGCCCCCTAATTAATTAGGGGGTAATTATTAATGGCTGTTAATGATGATTCTGACGGCTCGAGAAGATCTCATGGGAAAGTGTACGGTCGGATTGAGGATCGGACGGTTGGATCTGGCTTCCATATCTCGAGATCTGAGTGACTCCTCAACTTTCGAGCCATTCAGGTCTTTATAAGCTTCGGTGATGTCTTTTCAACCTCTTTTTACCATCTCTATTCTCTCCGGTTATTATCTGCTCTTGTGTTGTTCAAATTTTCGCTTGTCCTCTTCAAATCAAATCGAATCCTTGTAAAGACTGATTTTCCGACAACCTTGCAGCGCTCTCTCACGGTGTTCAATCTTTCGAGGTTAGTTCTGCACTTATCTCCCTCTTTTAGAACTTTATTGTTCCTTCACACAATTTCAATTTCCTTTAGCCATGAAAATCGATCTAGCCATTCTTCGTTTACAACTCAACCTTCCCGACGATATCCAGATTAGGTTCTGCCCTGAGAATGTAGATATTAGAACTGGTGCCGGCCTTCTTCCCGGCGAAGTTTTATTTACCTGTCATCACCTTAATCTCATTAGGTT
>JAOTQH010112085.1:0-15965 GCA_025631255.1 Cornus kousa | reverse complement strand
GTTTTGAAATGTATTTAAATATGTACATGAATGTAATGGTGTGGGTGGTTAATTACCAAAGGTTGATGTATATGAGTTTTCATTGGACCGTGGTAAGTGGAATTGAGAATTTCCCTGAACTGGTCAATGTGTAGCTTCCTAAACGTCGACCGGAATCTTCACAATGAGTGATTGTTGCACATAACCCAAACCAGTCGATCTATGACTTCCCATACGTCAACTGGTATCCATTGTAGCTCACGTTCCAAACCAGTCGACGTATGGCTTCCCATACGTTGACCGGTATCACGTCCCAAACCAGTTGACATTTGACTTCCCATAAGTCGACTGGTATCTCGGCAGTGGGTTTTCCACTGTTTGTAACCCAAACCAGTTGACGTATAGTGTACATACGTCAACCGGTTTCTGCCTTTTAATTAAACTCTATTTTAATTTTTCAAAATTACACTTTGGCACCCATATGATGTTGCAAGTAATTATTTTATGACCCAATAAAATTGAATAATTATATTTTGACCACCGAAAGGACTTTATTGGTCCGAACCTTATTTTTATAGTTACGTGATGCAAGTAAATGACTGTTATACCTTTTGAGTCTCAACTTATTGAATTATGGCAAATTACCACCTTGTCCTTTTTGGACCTCGATATTTAAATGTAACGTGAATGACCATATTACCCTCGGATGTTTTGGGTTGGGTAAGGACCTGTTTAATGATCCGGATCCATGAGGAGCTGGGTCGTTACATAAAAAATATGAAATATATATATATATATATATATATATATAAACCCTTAACTTTTATAAAAAGTACAGATAGATAGGTGGAGCTAAAGGGCCGGCAGAGGCCATGGTCCCTCCAAAAATTTTCCAAATCCTTCTTACACCCCTATATATATATATATATATATTCCTAGTTTATTTTATATAAATATCCTTACTTGTGGCCCTTTAAATTCATATAAAATTTTAAATGGCCCCCCAAAATTGCTCAAAACACTCATTTATTGTCCTTATAATTTTGAATTCAGAAAGAATATAGCTTGTGTTACCTCAAAACACATATAAAATTTTTATTCGGACCTTTTTAGTCTATAGTTGAAAGCTCAAATCATATAAAATAAAAATATATGTTCATTGTTTGTAGATTTTACAACTATACATCAATGTTTTATTTACATGTACATATACACATCAAGGTAATAATGATAGTGTATTTTTTCTCAAAGTAGAATTAAAGTAGTCAAATTTTTATTTTTCCAAAATTAAAATAATTGCTGAATAAAATTTAATTGAACATTTTTTCTTTTTTTCTTTACAACTTCTTTTATCTGTAACTTATCTCTTCCTTTTCTTTATTTCTTTATTTTTTATTTTTCATATACTATATAGATCAATTTTTATAACTACTACTTATTTAGGTTCATTTTTCTCATTTTTTGAACTCAATATATAGACTAATAAGAATAGTATAATAAAATAAGAATAGTGTTTTTTGTCATTTAAGATTATATATATTTTGTATTAAAAATTTGAGAGTAAAACGGTCAATTGGCAGGCAAAAAGTAAATTGAGGTGTAAGTAAAGTTAAAAACAAAACTTTCATCTAGTTGAAATATGACCAGACCCAAGTGGGTGTGAGTGTAATTACCCTTGATTCTATGTGTGATTTTGATTAATATTTTGATGGTACCAAATTTGTAATCATTCAAATATTGCAATTAAAAAAGGAAAAATGTTGACACCGTAAAACATATGGAGTTGAAAATTTTCTAAATCCTTCTTATACCCCTATCAAATTTAATATTTTATTTAAATTCATATAAAATTTTAAATGGTCCCCCCCCAAATTGCTCAAAACACTCATTTATTGTCCCTATAATTATGAATTCAGAAATAATATAGCTTGTGTTACCTCAAAAGACACATAATTTTTTTATTTGGACCTTTTTAGTCTATTTTTGAAAGCTCAAATCATATAAAATAAAAATATAAGTTCATTGTTGGTAGATTTTACAACTATACATCAATGTTTTATTTACATATACATATACACATCAAGGTAATAATGATGTGTATTTTTTCTAAAGTAGAATTAAAATACTCAAATTTTTATTTTTCCAAAATTAAAATAATTGTTGAATAAAATTTAATTCTTGAACATTTTTTCTTTTTTTCTTTACAATTTCTTTTATCTGTAACTTATCTCTTCCTTTTCTTTATTTATTTATTTTTTTATTTTTCATATACTTTGTAGATCAATTTTTATAACTACTTATTTAGGTTCATTTTTCTCATTTTTTGAACTCAATATATAGACTAATAAGAATAGTATAATAAAAAAAAGAATAGTGTTTTTTGTCATTTAAGATAATATATATTTTGTATTAAAATTTTGAAAGTAAAATGGTCAATTCGCAGGCAAAAAGTAAATTGGAGTGTAAATGAAAGTTAAAAACAAAATTTTCATTTAGTTGAAATATTACCTAACTTAAGGGGTTGTAAGTGTAATTTACCCTTAATTCTATGTGTGATTTTGATTAATATTTTGATGGTACCAAATTTGTAATCATTCAAATATTGCAATTAAAAAAAGAAAAATGTTGCCGAGTTGAAAATTAGTCACTCTATTTAAGTAATATAACGACTTTTACACCCACACATATATGTATATACACACAGTTTTCTAGGCGTTCTGAATTGAAAACAATTGAAGGGTTGCACTAAAAATATAGTCTTGATTTTAGAATTGTTTTGGAAAATTAAAAACACACCTATCAATAATTTAACTTCTATTGAAATTTGAAAAGTTGAAATAAAATTTGTGATTTGGAGAGTGGTTAATGAATGATGTGTATATAGAGTCAACTCACAATTGACCATCACAGTAAAATGTATTTTGTTTTATATATTTATAAATAATTCATATATGTTTTCTACACAACTCAATTAAATAGTATTCTAACACATTAATTTTTATTAGTAATTATATTGTTTTCCATTAAAAGAATAAGCGGTGCATAAAAATGTAAAGACAGTTTTAATATTATATTCCTTGTTTAATTTTTATAGTCACCCAATATAAATAAGGTAAAGATTAAATTTTGTAGTCTCAATTTATGGTTTTGAATTGGAAAAATAAAATAAAATTAATAAGTCTTGAATATAAAATTATTTTGAGAAATTGAAGAATACACCTATGAGTAATTCAACGTCAGTTGAAACTAAAATTTGTGACTTCAAAGGGTCTTTTAAATTAACTGATTGGATACACATACACATGCAGTTTGTGTATATTGTGATACCCCACTACACTTCATGACTTCACGAAGAGGAATTGGATTTCCACTGACTTTAAAATTTTAGCGGGACCATCATTATTAAATTTTCCTCTCAACTTTTCTACTCAAACTTGGCCACCAAGAAATAGACTTTGAGAGGAAAGGCCGAAGAAAAGAACATGCTAGAACCAAACAAAAAGAATCTCTCTGGTCACTCGCGGGGTCACTAATCTAATTTTTCTTTTTCCTCCCACTGTTTTTTTTTACCCCTAACTAGTGGAAGTAAATAATTATTATTGTAACAATAATAATATAGATAAATAAATAAATAAACCTTCAACGTTTACAATTTTATATAATAATAAATTAAAAATTATTCTATAAAACATAATTAACAAAAATTCAAAGTTATACAATTTAAAAGAGATGAAAAAGTTGATTTCATAGAAGGTGAGACACAAATTGCGTTTTCTTAAAATAAAAGTATCTTTCAGTCGAGATGTAACAAAATTACTCGTCTTTAATTCAAAATACAAATAATCAATACAACCCACAATATTTCTCCTTCGTCGAGATAGAATGAATGCCACAAGGTGTAATATATGCAAGAGAAAAAACTATAAATACTTCTAAAAAAATATGCAGAAGACCAAAAAAGATGGCAGAATTTTATGAAGAAATGTAAAAAAAAAGAAAGAAAAAGGATGGTATTCAATGAATGGAGTGAGTATTTCAGTATAACATCTTATGTATCTCCGTCTTTTATATTATTAATTTAAAAAATGAAATACCATAAACGCAAATTATTAAGGCCAACACTTATATATTGTCATTATGCAACAACAATTCTACTATATATATATATATATATATATATTTAAAAAATTAATACTAATTTAAAAATGATACTTTGTATGTCATAAATGATTAGGTCCAACATTTATATTATCATTATGTATCGGACATCTCTTTTACTTTTTCTGTCTCAAAAAGAATGTTTTTATTGGGATACCTTTTCTCAACCAGACTAAATTGAATTCAAAATCAAGTGTTTCTTAACCCATGTGTTATTTTTTAATATTACTCAATGACTTAGTTGGTAGAGTGTTTAACTCCCTCAATATGTGTGTCCGTGTTCGAGTCCTTCTTTGTCTAATTTTCAATGTTTATATATATATATATATAAGACCAAACTGAACTCAGTTAAACCAAGTAATTAAAAAGGAAAGGGAATTGACTTCCACCGACTTATAAATTTAAGGGGCCACCACCATCCTATTTTCCTTTGAAATTTTATGTAGGAATGGGCTTTGAGGCGAAATGCACAAGAAAAGAACATACTAGAATATTTTTAAAAAATAAAAATAAAAACAGAGAGAGAAGAACATACTAGAACCATAGAAAAATGAGTCCCTCTTTGCCTCTGGTCACTGGTGGAGTCACTACTTACTTTTTCCTCCCACTTGACCTTTCTCTACCCTAGGAAATACACAAGAAAAGAACACACTAGAACCCAAAGAAAAATGAGTCCCTCTGGTTACTGGTGGAGTCAATAATTTCCTTTTCCTTTCTCTTCCTCCCGAGTAAGCTTTATCACTAAAGTTAGCATACCTC
Source organism: Cornus kousa (assembly GCA_025631255.1). Taxonomy (NCBI): domain Eukaryota; kingdom Viridiplantae; phylum Streptophyta; class Magnoliopsida; order Cornales; family Cornaceae; genus Cornus; species Cornus kousa. Next base: position 11,069 of record JAOTQH010112085.1, on the reverse strand, counting down.
CAAGGAACGGAAATGAAATACCTAGAGTATACTGTATTTTTTATTTGTTTTTTTGGTACATAAATAAATATTTTTTTCTTAAAAACATTCACATGCAGTACACAACTAAATTAAAAAGTACTCTAACACTTTACATTTTGATTAGTAATTATATTATTTTCTATTAGTAAAATAAGTGGTGTACGTATAAAAATATAAAGATAGTTCTAAATTTCTAATATTATATCCCTTATTTAATTTTTTATTTTGCTAGCTTTATTAAAAATACATATATTATCAACATTTTATATCTCACTCATATATTAATTAACATAAATTGATTACATGATTAACTAATGATAACAATTTTCAAAATTCTTACAATAATAAATCAGAAAATTATTCTCTAAAACATAATTAGCAAAATTCTAAAATTATTAAGAGGGAACAATGAACATAAAATTGATACAATTCAAAGTGTTGCAATTGAAAAAATATATATATAGGAAAAAAAAAAAAAAATTGGCCACCATTTAGTGCATTAGTAAATGTCGACGCCATAAAACGTGGAGTTGAAATTGAAATTAGTCACTCTATCTAAATAATGTAACGATTAATATCTTACATATAGTTTCTCTAAGTGTTCTGAATTTATGATTTTGAATTGAAAAAAAAAAAATTCAGAGTTGCACTAAAAATATAGTCTTGATTTTAGAATTGTTTTAGAAAATTGAAAGCACACCTATCAATAATTCAACTTCTATTGAAAAGTTGAATTAAAAACTGTGATTTGGAGAGTGTTTAATGAATGACGTGAGGACACTGCGTCAACTCACAATTGACCATCACAGTTTTGTTTCATTCTTATTACTATTAGCACTCGAATTAAGTAGGGTGTTTTTTTTTTCCGTTTTTATTTGGTTATTTATAAATAATTCACATAAATTTTCTACACAACTCAATTAAAAAGTACTCTAACACATTAATTTTCATTAGTAATTATACTGTTTTTGATTAAAAGAATAAGTGGTGTATAAAAATATAAAGATAGTTTTAATATTATATCCCTTGTTTAATTTTTATTTTGCTAATTTTATTACAAATACATAAATTACTAATAGTGTATTGATGAGCTAGTTTACATAAAAACAAATAAAAAAGTTAAAGATTATTTTATACATGACATTTATTATTTAGCGACAATTTTAATTTATAGACAATTGTTTAGGAATATATTAAAATATATGGGCAAACAACATTTGGACATACTTAATTATTATGCGGATCTTAACATTTTTAATGGTCAATAATTTTAATTTATAGACAATTGTTTAGGAATATATTAAAATATATGGGCAAACAGCATTTGGACATACTTAATTATAATGCGGATCTTAACATTTTTAACGGTCAATGTAATGCAAACATCATAATTTATAGACGTTATATATTGAATTGAATTTTTTTATTTTTGTTAAAAAAGTCATAAATAATACATAATAGGAGAGACTATATAAAACATAAATACAATACTTAAATTAAAAGTTAAAATATTTTTAAATACGTAATATATACTAGATTATATAAATTATTAGCAACATGTCATTTTTGTTGTTGAATTTTAGCAAGCGCACGAGTTTATTGAAGTATAAATCGACAATAACGAAATCGAACCCAATAGAATGCTTTGATGAAAAACTAATGTGAATCTAAAATATTAATTTATATATAATCTAGTTAACAAAAGTATGTTGCTTCAGAAACTAAACTAAAAATGCAAATAAAATAAAAATTTAATAAATAAGAAAAATATCTAAAGCATCGATTTCATTGTCATTAAATTTACAATCTTCAAAATATTCATTCATTAATTCTCAATTTCGGAATAACAATCTAGAAATCAATCGACTACTCTCTTAAAATTTAACAATAAAACACAAGTAAAATATTTAATCAAAGATAAACCTCTTCTTTTCTCTTTACTCATTTTTTGGCTTTCTTGTTGGTTACTCCCAAACTCCTTTCTCTCCACTCATTTCTCATTAAATTTTATTATTATTATTATTATTTTTCCCTTTCTCTCCACTCATTTCTTCTTCATTTCATCGTTACTCTTCCACATGTATATACATTACTTCCGTCATCAATGACATCCTTGGAGTGGTGAGTAAGTTTGATATCTTGGCTTACATTGGAAGCTCATCCTTGAGCCCACATATATCTATCATCACTGTAGTCCGAAATAGAAAGAAAAGGGAGGAATAATATTATATTACTTTATTTTACCACTATCGTTCTCTTTATTTATATATGCTATTACATTGTCCATAATATATAAAATTATAATACGTTATCTACAAGAGCTCTAACCATTTGAGACTTCAACAAGAAACTCTCTTTCCTTCTTTTTATCTCAATTATATATCTCTTTTGTGATATTAGTTTTGATGGATTGTTGGATTTGTTTGCTTTACTGAAGAAATAGTATTTCTCATTTCAACGGGTAAGAAAATCTTAATTATTGATTGTTGTTCATGAATTAATTTGTCTATTTAAGTAATATATGTGCTCACACTATGGTTGGTTATACCACTTTTATTATTTAATGATTTACTAACTATAGTCGGTTCTACCGCTTTTATTATTTAATGATCCACTAACTATGGTCGGTTTTACCGCCTTTATTATTTAATTATTTATGACCGATTTTACTGCCTTTAATGTTTAATAATTCACCATGGCTGGTTTTACCACCTTTGTTATTTAATTATACTGGAATTATGATAGTTCTTATAATGTTATTGTTTCACTTAATGCCATTTTATTATTAAGATATATGTTTATTTTTATATTTTGCTAAATTGTGTTCTTATATTATTGTTATATCTAGTTATTCTGAAAATATCAAACTTGACAAAGCTGGAATTCGTGGCCTTGAACATTTCTGGCAAAAATTATTTATCTTGGATTTTGGACGCTCATATCCATTTAGATGCCATGGGTCTTGGAAACACAATTAAAGAAGAAAATGATGCATCGTTACAAGATAAAGCGAAGGCCATGATTTTTCTTCGTCGTCATATTAGCGAAGAGCTAAAAACAAAATACCTCATTGAAAGAGATCTACTGAGTTTGTGAAAAAATTTGAAAGAAAGGTATGATCATCAAAAAAACAGATATCCTCTCAAAAGTTCAGGCTGATTGGCAACAACTGCAGTTGCAAGATTTTAAAACTGTGGCTGAATACAACTTTGCCCTATTAAAAATCAGCTCTTTATTGAAATTGTTTGGGATACCATCACTGATGAACTTATGTTGGAAAAAACATATATCACATTTCACGCTTAGAATGTACTTTTACAACAACAATATCGAGAGCGTAGATTTGAAAAATATTCAGAACTGATATCATGTTTACTAGTGGCTGAGTAAAACAACGAGCTTTTGTTATGAAATCACCAGTCCCGTCCAACTGGATCGACACTGATCCCTGAAACATATGTTGCCTCATCCCGTAGACGTGGTAATAGACATGATCGTGGTGGTAGAAATTGCAATAATAATGAATACAGGCGTGGTAAAAATAACTACTATAATAATGAATTTGGCCGTGGTAAAAATAACTACTACAATAATGAATATGGTCAAGGTAAAAATCACTCTTATTACCGTGAAGGATATCAATCCTCAAACTTTTGCAATCAGAGTTTCACACCATATCCCTAAATGAGAGATTATAATGAAATGAAACAAGTAAAAAGGAAGGATATGGCTCAACCTCCCATGGCACATGATAATACTTGTTATCGGTATGGAATGACAGGGCATTGGCAAAGTATTTATCGAACGCCTAGGCATATGGCTAAACTTTACCAGGCCTCCATGAAAGAAAATGGGAAACGGAAAGAAAAGAATTTCATTGATCATGATGAGTCAGTAGACATCACAAATCTGGATGTATCAGATTTTTTTGAAGACCGTGATGAAAAGATTGACCACTTGATTGTGATGGAAATGTCTACACCAATTAATCATATTTTCATTTCATATTCTTTTTATTATGTTATCTTCAACTAGTTATTATTTTCCCTGTATTAAAGTTTTTTTTTTTCCTAGTATTCAAGCTTGTATTAAAGTTTCTTTTCTAGTATTCAAGTTTGTATTAAAGTTTCTTTTATTTTAATTGTTTCTTTTCTAATAAAGAAATTTGCATGAATAAGAATGGATCTGACTGGTTCTAAAATAGATATTGAAGATATATGTCTTGCAAATAGTGGAATGACACACACAATCATTCGAGATCAAAAATATTTTTCTCACCTAATTTTGACAAATGTTAGTGTGAGTACAATATCAGGTCCCACCGACTTGATTGAAGGCTCCAATCGAACCAACATTATTTTACCACATGAAAGAAGATTATAAATTAATGATGCCTTATATTCTATAAGATCTCGGAAAAATTTATTGAGTTTTAAAGACTTGTATCTCAATGGTTTTGAGAGGAAATGCTTAAGGAAAGAACATACTAGAACATCTAGGGAAAAAAAAAAAACATACTAGAACCATAGAAAAATGAGTCCCTCTAGCTCTGGTCACTGGTGGAGTCACTAATTTATTTTTCCTCCCACCTTTCCTTTCTCTTCCCGAGGAAATGCACAAGAAAATAACATACTTGAACCCAAAGAAAAATGAGTCCCTCTGGTCACTGGTGGAGTCAATAATTTCCTTTTCCTCCTACTTTTACTTTCTTTTCCTCCTGAGTAAGCTTTATCACTAAGGTTAGCATACCTCCAAGAAGTGGAAGTGAAATACCTCTTACAGTATATTTTTCATTTGTTTTTTTGGTATATAAATAACATAATTTTTCTTAAAAACATTCAATAGGTATGTGGAATAATTTCTTTAGTAAAGATATATTTTTTTGGGTATTTTTTTTCTCTCAAAAGAGATAAAATTTTTGCGAGTTAAGTGCATTAAACCTTCCTCAACTATAACTCGATTGCAAGAAACTCCCCGAATTAAAAATAATCCTCTTAAGTATAAAAATGTTGCATTCCAGTACAATCAGTCAACCAATTGTTAATGAAAAATAAAATTACCTTAAAACACTTAAGTGGAACAAAATCGTCTCAGTGTTAATAGGAATTGATATGTTGATGGGGGTAAGAAATTTCCAATAATCAATAGAAAAATGACACAGCACAAATACTAACCTTATCATTACATAAAAATTGGCACCAAAGTGACCAAACTAGCCTTTACATCAATTTATGGCACCAAACAATTCTTCCCCATCTCTCTCTCACACACATGTATGAATTTTTTTCTTTTTCTTTTCTGTGAGGCTTTCACTTTGAGGATTTCATAATTAGTAATCCATTGTCATAGATAAACACAAGCATAAACGAGAATTGGTAAGTAAGATAACAAATGAACTGATGCTCAATCAAATTAAAAAGATAATTGATTCAAGCTGAATAATCATTAAGATTTGTTGTGGAACATAAATAGTAATTCTTAAGATTTGTTGTCGAACATAAATTGGGAATATTCACATACATAGATATATAGTGTACATGTATATATAATATTGGTTTTAACTGTTAGGGGTATTTTAGTCATTTTCAAATTGGGCAAGGTCACATGTGTCACGTGCCTTAAGCTAGAGTTAAATTTCAGATTGCAATCTAACAGTTTACTACAATTTGAATGGTTTAGGGGGTTAAGTGTCTTTCTAATAATTGAGGGGAGTTTTTTGAGATCGAGCAAGAGTAGAGTCTCTGTCATATTGTGATACCCCATTTCATGACTTCATAAGTGGAAAGGACACAGACTAAAATTTTAGCGGGACCACAATTTATTTTCTACTCAAACTTGCCCACCAAGGAATGGACATTGGGAAAAAAAAAAAAAAAAGGCCAAAGAAAAGAACATACTAACCAAACAAAAAGAATCTCGAGGTACACTCGTGGGGGTCCCACTAATCTCTCTTTCCTTCCACTTTTCTTACCTCCAACAAGTGGAAGTGGAAGAAGTAGATAATAATTGTAGCAGTAACAATAAATAAATAAACCTTCAACTTTCACAAATTTGTAAAAAGTTAATTTTGAATTTTTTTAATTTTGCACAATTTTTTTTAAAGTTTCTCTGAACTTATATTTTTGCAAATTTTTTTTCTAAGCTATTAAAAAAATACGTAATACTCCTTGCGTATGCATACTATCATAATAGTGAAGGCGATGGGTAATGTGAAACCTGATAAATACTATATACTAAAATTTAATTTTGCGGATCTAACTTGTTATGTTATCCCAGTGCAAGAATATTTATTCACTCTAATCGTGTGCTGTTTTTAATATTATAGTAAAATCCTTGTAACCTTTGAACGTAGTCCTACTTTTAGATGTATAAAGTAAAAATTTGAATATTCTTGTTGTGTGTGATTGATATGTGTTTATTTATTTTCTGCTTAATTTCACATAAAATTGACATTTTTTAAACCTAAACTATATAATAGACGTCTTCATTAATTAAAATAGGGTTTGATCATTTTAAAATCTATAAATTGACCTGCAATATAATTGGGTTATCTATATTTTCGATTATATATATATATATATATATATCTCCTTTTTTTTTTTTTCTCTCAATTTATAACTAGTGTTATTTTTGTTTTTCATGCCTTGAGAGGTATATAAAATGGAAAATTAGATGTATATTAACAACAATTTAACATATTGGGGTAAATTGCAACTTTCAAATATTTAAGGGACTTATATTACCAGAAAATTATTTGCAAAATGGTGATTTATTATTATTATTATTATTATTATTATTTTGCAGTTAACCCTAATATTAAGTGAAAAATCTACTTGCCTGTTTTGATAATTTTGTTGGAGAATTAATATAACTGTGTTTTTAGTTTGAAAATTCATTTTTATCTATGTTGCTTGGTATAAAAAAAAGGAACTTATTTGGTCGAAGTTAAATTTGATACTTTTATGAAATTCAATTGGAAAATGATAAGAGAACTGAACCAAACAACCGAATAAAAGATCGAACTTAACGTGGCTTAGCCACGACAGATTATTTTTCTAAAACATAACTTCTACCTCTTTCCTTCTCTCACCTCTCTTCCTCTAATTTTCAATTTTTCTTTTGTGTTTAATTTTATTTTTGATTTTGGTTTTGTCTCTCTTTTTGATTTCGCAAAATTAAAGATAAATAAATAAATAAATTTCAAAACAGAACAAAAAAGTAACAGAAAAAGAAAAGCTACAACTGTTGTTTCTCTCTTTTAGATTTTGTATCATAAAAATCAAACAGAAACTTTGAGAAGATTCATCGTTTCTCTTTTCTGGGTTTTTATTTTTTTATTTTTTTTTTATTATTTTTTTATTCCGTGAGAGATTAATGTGTTTTGTAATGACAACTCTTGTGTGGATATTAACTTAAAAAAAAAAAAAAAAAAAATCTTCTACATATTTTTCATCTGGGATTGGAAAGATTTATTCTTAGAAGATATATGAATAGAGAAAAGTAGGTGATCTTGAAAAAGGGGCAAGGATAAAAATTTTTGGATCTTGTCTTTAGAATACTTCGAATATGTGTATATCAAGAGAGGGGATGTATACAAAGAATTGGTGAAGAACCAGACACAGAGAGGAGAGAGAAATGAAGATGAAGAGAGAGAAAAAGATAAAATTGGGAGAGAAAAGATAGATGATAAGGAGTTTGGTAATGAAATTATTTGATGTGGATAAAGCCACATAAGATTCGGTATTTATTTAGATAGAAACCTTCGATTTCTCTATCACTTCTCAATTTAATTATAGGTTGAGAAGAAATTATTAAAAAAAGGGTACATTTACTAGAAGTGGTTAAAATATATTATATCCCAACACTTTGTATTGATTATTTATAGTTATCAATTATTTGATAGCTTCAAGAAAAATAAGTTTCATTATATGTTTTCATAAAAGAGTGTCCTCTAATGTCAAGATGCAACAAAATCAATCCTCTTTCAAAATACAAACAACCAATAAAATTCATGATTATCTCTTTTGTTGGAGATTGAAAAAATATGAAAAAGATGAAAAAAAAAAATGGCATAATGATATGAAGAAATGTATAAAAAGGGTTGGTATTTCAGTACAAATATAATAATCTCTTGTATTTACATGTCTTTTATAATATTAATTTAAAAATAAAAGACCATAAACAAGAGCGATTAGGTCCAACACTTATATTATCATTTTGTATTGCTATTTCTGAATTACGGATTTTATGATTACACAAAAATTGGGCAAGATTTTTTAAACATTTTTTCTCAATAAAATTAAATCGAACTCAAAACCGATTACTTTTATTGTTTTTACTTACCGACCAAACAGAACTCATGGAAATTGACTTCCACTGACTTTAAAATTTTGCGGGACCACCACCATGCTATTTTCCTTTGAAATTTTATGAAGGAATTGGCTTTGAGAGGAAATGCACAAGCAAAGAATATTCTAGAACCAAAGAAAACAAGTCTCTCTCTTTTTTTCTTTTTTTTTTGGCAAGAAAACAAGTTATAAGCCATACGGCATCTACATTCAAGTTCAGTGACACAAAGTGCACATGTAACATAAACAGGCACAGAATCAACCAATCCTAACTAACACCGCTTATAGTCAAGATTAGAATCTTGACAAACCAGGAAGAGGTGTCATCAGTGATAGTTGAAGAACCATCACCACAAGAGAAAGAGAAATGAATCGTCAGACACAACCCCCAGATTGAAACACGCACCACCATACACAACTTCCAAAGATACTTGAACAAGACATCGCTGCAACACCTTATAGAAAGTCTCAAAGTCATAGCAAAGTCAATAGAAGGCTGCAATACAGTAAAACATAGACCTCGATGGCATAATTGCAGCATCGGCTTAAACCAAATTGCAGAATTACATGACGTCACTAGATACAGTACCGCCTTAGACAAAGAGGAAACAAATTTTAAGAAAAGGCCCCACAACAAGCAACCAATATCGATTAAAAAATCTGGGAGAAACGTCACACATGACGTTGCCAAGTTGGTCTCCAACCAAACAGAAGCCGACCACCACAGTCGACTCAACCACGGAGACTATGGATAAAATGAAAAGCAGCGAACCACGGAGTTAATGAAAAGGAGACATTATTTTTAGTATTTTGTTCTGGGCACAGTGTTGTTTGATAATTAAATCCAACCTTGATTTTGAACAATTAAACGCTTTTTTCATTTAAGTGCGTTTAGTAATGCAATCTGAATATGTCGGAAGTCCCACTTAAAATGAGGTAAATGTAAAAATGATGGTGATGAAGATTTCACTTGTCATTGTTGAAAATTTTAAAAAATTATTTATTTTTTAATCACCACTTAAAAAATTTTAAAAAATATTTATTTTTTAATTACCATTTATGTAATTTTAAATTTTATCAAACAACAATTGACCCCCACATTAACAATTATTTTGTGGGAGAAATGAATTGATTCTGTAAATTTGTGTTAGTGTTACTGAATGAAAAAGCTAAAGGCACAAAGCCCAGGGCCATCATAGACCTACAAAAGAAGTCCAATAGCTTTACAGAAAAGAGGCCCAACAAATTGCACCCAGAAAGCCCAAATTTAAAGTCTATACTAGGAAAGAATTTAATCAAGAGCTTGTCTTTGTAATGTCTTATTATTGCACAACGTACACGCGCGCGCGCACACACAAGACTATTAGTACAAATATATCAAATCATTGCCAAAAAAGGTTCAATCAAAATATTAGTTCATCACCAGCCTATGGTTCGCCCAAATCGGCCAGTTCACACCAGAATGCTGAATGACCGATATCATTAAAGGGCAAAATAGCGGTGTAACTCGATACTCACATCAGAACCGGTCGGGCCTAGCCTAATCGGTTGATTCTCAACATGAACCTTCGAATTCATAAGATTCTCAAGCTTACTGATCAATTCCCAATAGGCCAATGAAGAACTTCGACCAAGAATGCAAGAAATTGATTAGTAAGATCGGCTTTTCCAAGCCAACGGGCTAACTAGATGAAATAAGAAGTAACTCCTAAATAATTAGAATAATATAATTAAGAAATTATCAAATCCATTAAATCTTCCATGCCTTTAGATTTTACAGGAGAAGCTGTCATCGCAAATATCCTAGGAACCTGGGAGTTAGTTCGCAAGAGACGATGATAGAATTCCTGCATATGTATTCCAATTATTCATATCATCAATTGGTCAAACAAAAACAGAATGAGAATAGCTCATAACATAAACGCATGATGCACCACATTAATAAATGTTAAATAACCAACATATAAAGGAGAACATTTTTTTTTTTATTTTTTTTTAACACTAACATAAATATATTAAGACATGCCCTATTATCAACTGAATTAGTGATTTAAGTGAAACTTGTTCCATATCGAATTTGGATGGGAGTCGAAGTGTGTATAAATGGGTGGGTATGCCGCACTACTCAATAGTTCAAGCCTTTGGGTAAATGGGCAAACACCCACCCATTACAGTTGATATCAAAACTAGACATAGTCCTTAATCTGGTGTTACGCCAAGCGCCCGGCCCAGAGGGCGTTTCAGATTTGTCTTCGGGTAAGCAAGGTGGTCCGACCAAAACGAGGGCGTTGCCTAGGTTCGAGTGGGGAGAATGTTAGGTTTGGGTGGGGAGAATGTTACAAGTGAAACTTGTCCCACGTCGGATTTAAATGGGAGAATACTACATACAAGTGAAACTTATCCGAAGTCGGATAAATGAGACAAATGGATGAATGGATAAGCGCCTACCTGTTACAATTATCAACATTAGACAGACAAGATTCTGTTGCTAGGACAGGCAAACAACATAAATATAACTCACCTTCATAATACAAGCATAAGGGTGACTACCTCTTGCATGGTGACATTCGTAAAATATGAGAACTGATGAGTACTGAAAAGTGCGCATTTAAACCCGTTAAACTTAAGTATTCTAGAACCTTTATCTATCTTACTTTACCGTTTTAGACTTATTACGTGTTATTTCTATTTTCAGGCGCT
>JAOTQH010111652.1:0-15975 GCA_025631255.1 Cornus kousa | reverse complement strand
GAGTTGAACCGGAGATGGTATTGTTGTCCGCCATTTTCACTGCTAGTAGCTAGGTGAAGTTGCTATGTCTTAAAGCAACTTGTTGCAACTTGCATATATATATTTATACGTCGTACATGCATTTTTTGTTGTTGCGTTGAACCCGAGGGCAAGCAACGAAGCACTGCGCCACCGGTTTTACGGTTTTAAACTTTTAATACTGTATTTTCAAAACCCCAATTCGTTGCTGATTTGACACTTAACCTGCCACATAGAATCTTCTATGCTTCCTTCGGTGAAGAAAATTGGTTGGGAAGAAGCAATTGTACAAAAGTACCCTCACTAAAATCTGCCACCTCATAAAAATTGTAGGTATTTATGTAATTTTGAAAACCAAACCACTCTACTTCTCTCACACACATTTCTCTTTTTCCTTCAAATCTATTGCTTGAAAGATTCGCTTGGCCGGCGGTGTCCCAAATCTGGCCTTGACCTCCTCTCCTTCTTCATCTGAATCCACATATATATATATATATATAACTGTGTGTATGTATATATAGATAAAGGCACAACGTCGCCAAGAGAGAAGAAGATGAAGGCGTCACCGTCGGGGATCCGCCGTCACCGTCGTCGTTGCTGGAAGGCCACCCAGCCTATTTGTGCATATATATATATATATATATAATATATATAAAATAATATACACATATATATTTTAGAGAGAGAAACTATTGGGGGCAATGTTATCTTTTTTAATTTGTGGATATTTTAGTTTAAAATGAATTTAAAAAATAAGGGTAGATTTGCCTCTACGTTTTTAACAGTGTTATTGTAGTAGGAAAAGTAAAATTAGACCTAGTAATTATCAAAAGTTATTTTACATTGGTATTTGGCCAAACTTAAAAAGATGTTAGTAAAATTAATTCAAAAATTAATTGTATCAAATTATCAATCAGTTTTTTTACCATTACAATAAAGATAATATTATAATATAAAAATTTTATAATAGCTTTTATTAGTATTATTATTATTTTTTTTTTGAGTCCATATTTAGAATGATGAAAAATGAAAGATATAGCTATTCTATTTAATTATTATTTCTCCAAATTCCTTCCTACAAACAGAAGGATGTTTGTTAATTACTTCTTATCTTTTCTCCACTCATTTTTCTTCCTATTGACGAAAACAAAATAATTCTTCGACCAAAGTGTTCAGTGTCGGTTGAACTTTAAAAATGTTTCTTGGGTCAAAGTGTTCCACCAGCTCAAACACTTTAGCCGAGCACAATGCGTATGTTGTCATGCATTGTTATAGGACCACAATACATCACATGGTAATGGGACCATATTGCATCCAATGGTAGGTCGAAGTGTTCAATTGAACAATTTTGCCCAAATAGCACAATTCTTTTACAGAGATAGGCTTTATTGTTTTGTTCCAATGAGCTAGTGTCAAATGAGTGGGATCCACAATAGTATACTACTAATTATATTACCATGTTCTAGAGTCTTGTTTGCCATGTTTCTTTGCAACTTTCCAAGTAATGTAATATTGTCTTGTTTGTCAAAGAAAAAATAATAATAATAAATAAATAAATAAATAATAAAAATAAAAATTTGCTCACATCACTTTTGTGTGCCCACCCACCACAGTTGATAGGACTCATAAAAGGGCCTTATGAGTAGCCGGTGAGTTGACACTCACAAAGAATATAATTTTCTGTTGACTATATATATATATAATACTAAAATATTGCCACTTGAATATTATACTCAATTTTAAAATATAACTATAAATAATAATAATAATAATAATACTCAGAATAATAATAATAAACTAATAATGAATTTGCTAATAGTTAGATGCTAGAATTTAATCCTATTTCCTTAAATCGATTCGCTCTGTTATGGAATTGACGAACACTATAGCATTTGTTTCTCAGGATGCAACGACCTTTTTGCCTTTTCGGGTGACCCAAACCATCATCGGACGCAATGGTTCAGTCCAAACCATTACCAAAACACCTATTCACATTTGTATGCACGGGTTCATACCGCGTCTTTTTGAATGAACATGATGCATGTTTGAATGGGTGTTGTGCACTGGCTTAAACAAGATGCCCCTATTCGAATAATCAAGCCTAGTTAAAATTTGTTTAAAAAGAAATAATTAGATTTACAATTAAGTCCAAACCCGGACCGGCGGTGCACGTGTGGTGAGTGGTTTGAACCTAAGCTAGCCTAGGTCCTCCTCCTCTTAAAAGCTTGGGTGCCCTTGGGCCCAAACCCAAATGTCAAACTTGGACTATATATGCTCTAATAAGTTTCACTTTCTATCCAATGTGAAACAACCACTTCCCACATATATATACCCATTACTTATTTTTAAAAGCTTATCAAAAGACCTAATTTGGGAGAAAGTAAATATACTACGTTCATCTCCTTGCAGATAGAAATGTGTTCTTCTATAGACCCGCAAGAATTTTTTAGCGGGACCTATTCTAAACTTTGCCCAAAGTTTCTATTTTGTATGCTTTGTTTCCAACAATTTCCTCATTGAACATGTCTAACTTTCTTGTGAATTATTGTCTGTTCAACTTCAGAATGACAATAAGAATGCACATAGAGGTAAAAAGTCGAGCAAATCTCAAGCCAACAAGAAATCGCTGGTATTGCCACCGGCTCAATCTCGATTTTAGCAGCCTAATATTGGTGAAAATCAAGTTTGCTAACCCCCATCTTTCATATTTTGGCAAAGATTGGAAAATTGCACAAATTGGAGTTCCAATTGATTGGGCTATTTCAAACCCCAATCCAAAATAGTTGTGGATCAATAGTCTCTGCCTTTCTTTAAAATCATATCCCAAAATTTTATTCAAGTCAAATGAAGAGTAAACAAAGTACATTGTAAAGATGAAACATAATTTATGTGCATAAATATATGCATAAAGAGATAAGTGGGGTGTGGGTTTGAGAGTGATTTTGACCAAAAAAATCAGAGTTTGAAGATTGTAGATAAAAAACCAACAGTTGTAACGTAGTGGTACTTACCTGCCTTCCAAAACAGAAGGTCAAGGGTTCAAATCCCCATAGAGACATGTGGGGTGTGAGTAAATTTATTATTGGTTCTTAATAAAAAAAAATAAATAAATAAATAAATAAAATAAAATTGATTTTAGAGAAAAAAAAAAAAAAAAAAAAAAGAATAAGTTGTTATCATAGAGGTTAAATATGGTGAGTTAGGTGAGCTTTGAGATGAATGGAGATAGATAGACCCTTGTTTAACTCATTTAGGAGGTAATTGATGTTATATATATTGCTAAAATGGGTGACATGAGATATAAATCAATGGTTGGAGGGGAAGCATAAGTAAAGTCTAAGGTAAGATAATTGATGGTTTGATTAAGTGTTTGAAGACTTGATGGACTCATATTTTGAAGTGAGATTAATAATGGTGGTAAATATGAAATAAAGGTAGAGAATAAAATAACAAGCAAAAGTTGAGATGGCTTCACATTATGACATGGCTATCCATGTTTCCTTTGATTTATTAAATTAGTGTATTTAATGATCGTGTATATCATTCTCCTTCCTACTTCCTTTTAAATGGATTATCCTATTTTCTCTTATAGCCTTATAGGTTTATTTGGTATTTTTTTGCAGGTGTATCAAAGTTATACATGGACACAAAATGTGAATTACCAACGTAGATGAGTTAAATAACTTAGAGGGTCATTTAAGCTCAACCCAAGTTCAACTCAGCCTTTAACCTAAGGCTCTTTACATGTTTGCACCCAAATTAGGCATTTGGTCCAACTAAGCACAACAACTGAACGATAAGGGTTTAGGTCAATGAAAATGAAGATGAAGCGTGGTTGGGTCCACTTCAAACCACGTCAGTAGTATTCACAATCACGCCAACGAATCTTGGTTGAAATCAATAAGGATTTTGACAACAGGTACAACAACCCTTACCAAGAATGAGCATAACACTTGTAAATAAATGCATTCATAGATATACGTGCCACTAATTAGGGGCAGACGAGGCATGAAACAAGCACGAACGGCACTACATGTTTCTATCTAATCCATACATAAAAAATATGAGCGACGAGAGATGGACAGAACACCAATCGAGCATATCCAGCCTAATAAGCACCTATAAGTTATCACATCAAGTATGGGTGAGCCTAAACTGTCACATCCATCTCAATCCAAGAGTGACATGTCATGTACAGTAATAGTCTTTATTAAGCGATCCGTCCCTACCGTCCACGCGGCAACCATATAACCATGAACCTGATTTCTCACACACTATAAATAGAACTCATTTATGAATAGAAAGAGGTATTGCACTGTAATGTCTCGGATTTTTTTCCCCAAATTTTTTGGTATTTTATTTTATTTTATTTTATTTTTGTGCATCGTTTTATGCGTCATGTGGGACCTGGTTAATTTATTGCATGTGTTTATTTATTTGAGATATTGATGTGTTGTATTTATATATATGTGTGTGCAAGGGCAGATCCAAGATTTCTGAATGGGGTGGGCTAATTTTGGATTGGGCTAATTTTGAGGTAGGCTAATTTTATTATTACTATTTTTTGCTGGACTAAAAGTAGTATAGTAAGAAAATAATAATAATAAAATAAAATAAAATTTTGGGGTGGGCGAGCCCTCCTTTGCCCACCCCTCCCTCTGCCCGTGTATGTGCGTGCATATAATTATGTGGTTGGTTAGAGGGAGAGATATTTATATAGCATGTAGGTATTTGTTTAAAGGAACGAGGTTAGTTTGGTAATTGTGTAAGTCAAAGTAGAAGACCTATTTTGGGTTACATGTTTTTTAAGGCTAAGAATAAGCCTTGGATTACTTTTCCACCAACCACCATCACCCCATCACTCTCTCTCTCTCTCTCGGCGCACACACACACTCTCTCTCTCCCTCAAATTTTCTTTTCCTTTCCTTCTTCCACCTTCTCTCTAAGATTTCTCTATGAAGGAGAAGGATTCGTGAGAAGCTATAGTTAGAGAAAATGTAGATCTCGATAAGGGAAACATTTTAACAACGGTCTTGCATCATTTTAGTGGACTTTGAGTTTGGATCTTGAACTTGGGTTGCTTGATTTGAGGTAGGGAAGTCCAAACTACAAGGTCTTTAATCTTTGTGAGTCTTCTATTATGTGTATTTGATGAAAAACATGATGTACATGTGAAGGTGTTATTATTTGTAAATTAATGTTCTTGGGATGACTATTGTCTTACATGATTCATGCTACTTGTATATGTGATGATATATTTTAATTAGGTAAAAGCATGTTATGATGATGGTGATGATGGCTTGTGTATAGACTTCTTGATAAATGCATTGAAATGACGTACAACATGCATATCATGGACATTGGTTGGTTCATGGGTTGGAAAGGATATTTTAAATGGTTTCCAATCGTTTTATAAAGTTGATTTTGAAAGCTTTGAAAGATTTTGAAAATGGTTTGTAAAAAAAAAAAAAAAAAGGACGCCACGGAGTCGCCAAGTGGTTCGGGGTTAACCAATCTAGAAGGGGGCATGAGACGATTTGGATATGTGTAGTTGAACTACCTAGGCCCTAAATGACACTAGGGAGAGGCCCTAGGTTAGGGATAGCTAATCAATTCCCTTTGTGGCGCCTAGGGTCTAGTTGTGTTAACATTTTCGGTGTGGGTTGTGTTACAAAGGAAATGGCTTTGGAAATAGGGAGAGTGCACTTTATAGAATTCATTTTATAACTGACAGGTTTGAAATTTTATGTTTAATGTATGATATCTTTCCCTATTACATGATCCCTCTCTCTTGTTATCCTATGACTTGGGTGTAATTCACGGGATTATAAGAGATGCATTTTAGGCTATCTCTATTAAGCCGTTATGCTTACCCTATATTCTATAATTTTTAGGAAATGGTAAGGATGTCGTAGATGAAGCACCCCCGCAAGCTTAGTTGTAGCATGATGATTATTTTGCTACCTTTTTGTAAAGGCATTCTTTTGGATATTTGATAACATGTAGCGACTTTATTCTTTTGTCGGCCTCAAAGGCCTTGAATTGTAATTGTATTCTTTTGGATCTAATTTTATCATTCGAGGATGTAAGAATGTTTACACGGGGATTCAATAATCAATGATGAATACTAGATGTTATTTTGGTGATCCAATGCAATGGTGGTATGTGATTGCATCGAAATAAGCTCGGGAAGTGATTTAAATGATCACATGGCTTTGGGAGCATGATCGAAACGGTTAAATGGGTCTAACAGCGGGTGATTTGGGCCAGATCCCTCATCTATGCGCACATATCCTTTGAAGTGTGCACACAAATGTGATACCCCCGGATTTTCGGATGCGAGTTGGCCAGGCCCATGCCAGAATACCCGAGGATATCAAAAATAAATGGCAATAATCGAACACAGGGTACAAAATAGATAACAGAAATAAATAAATAAGTGAAAGAAACTAAAGCGAAAATCCATTAATGAAAACTTCAGAATAAATTTTTATTAATAAATTCTTTTGATACAAATAATCCTCCATCTTATACAACTCGGGAATCCATACTATGTGGACCCCAGGAAAACCAAACTAACCAAACGACAGCAAAACTTTCTACATCAGAAATCTGAAACATAAATAAACTCCTACGTAACACAATCTGGAAGAGTGAAGAAAACGATCCCTGCTCAGCATGAACAATCCCCACTCCTGTCGAATACCTGAAAACTGATGGTGGGTTAGGCTCACAAACAAGTTCTTTTCTAACTACATGTAATATCCCTAATTTTAAAAAGGACTTAATTGAAATTTAATTATTGTATTTTAAGTGCTTATGTGGATATGTGTTAATGTGAGTTCATGTTATTTATTTAATTGTTAATTGTTTAAATTGCTAATTGATTTATTTGTCTAATTGGTTAATTGTGAATTGTTTAACTGTTTTAATTGATTTCATGATTTGTGTTGAATTGAATTGAATGTGTATTTAACTGCTTTATTTAAATTAAATTATTTATTTTAATTATTTCATTTAATTGGATGGTTTGTTTAATTTTTAATTAATTGTATTTTTATTTTCTTTAATTGAATTAAATTAGTTTAATTTTTTACATGTTTTGTTAGTTTATTTAAATGAGGTAATTAGGGTTTTAGTTCTTGGATCACATATTAGCCGACTAGACTGGGAAAATTAGGTATTCCGTCTCTAATTAGAATTGGACCTAGGGCTTTATTGGTGCCTATAAATACACTGTTATACGTCTTCAAAAAGGGTTGGAAAAACCCTATGCAGGTACAGTGTTGTAGGGAAAAAACAAAGAGATGGATTGTAAGGAAAACAAAGGGAGTTCAGCTAGGGTTTTTGGCTGTGGATTAAAGAACGGACCTAGGAGAAAGGAATGGATTGCTTGTGGGATTAAACCCGAATAGTAGGAGGAATGACGATGGTCGGCAGTTCGTCGGAGAATTCAGAGACGACATTGAAAGGTTTCAAACCGAAACTTGAAGGTAAGTTCTTTTCTTTCTCTCTCCCCTTGGCCTGTGTTCTGTGCATACCTAGATGACCTCTAGGAGTTTAATTGGACATTAAATGAATCTTGCATGCTTAGTATATGTTAGATTATTTTCCTGTGTGTGTCTAATTTTATCTGGAATAGTTGCTGCAAAACTTGTTTTCATCGTCACACCTTAAAACATAATGATTCGGTTATTGTTTTTGTTGTTGTTCTTGATGAAAACTGATTTGAATAAAGGACTGGGATGCTTATGGATATTCTTTAGACTCTTGAGAACAATATTTATGAAGAACAGAATGGCCGAAAATGGCTGGAGACAAAGCAAAGGAAGCATAGAATGCAGTGCTCTCAGAGAGGGAGATAGAGCCTTCTCCAAGAGGTTGGGATACAGCTCCCTTCTTCATAGAGCTGGATCTAAGGTGCTTGGAGCCCGCTACATCGTCTTGAGAGCAGGCTCTATGGTTTTGGTATGTACTGGAGTAATTTTGGTGAGTTCGAGAGTGGTTTTGGGAACTATTTAGACAAGTTGGGTTTCTCAAACTGTGTTGGAATGTTAATAAGGGTTCTAAATATTAATTTAGAGTATATTAAAACCCTTGGATGCATAGTCTTTAGTTGTATGCTAATAATTTGAACTATATCAAAAATTAAACAATTTTGCATGCAGTTAACGGATAGGAAGGATTAGATTGTTAAATTTTGTTTTAATAATTTAATGGACTGCAGCATA
Organism: Cornus kousa; assembly: GCA_025631255.1. Lineage (NCBI taxonomy): Eukaryota > Viridiplantae > Streptophyta > Magnoliopsida > Cornales > Cornaceae > Cornus > Cornus kousa. Next base: position 7,726 of record JAOTQH010111652.1, on the reverse strand, counting down.
AACTCCAAACATTATATTATGCTTTATTAGAGCCCACCTTGCATAATTAATGTCTTTGTGCTTATAAATTTAACAGTAGGAAAGTTTAACCGATCTTGCATACTGTTAATAGATAGACAGGATTAAATTATTTAGTTTTGTTTTAACAATTTAATGAGTTGTAATATGATTTATAAATCATGTTTTGGATGCATAATAGAGTCATTTAATTATCAAACTTGTTTTATGCTTACTTTGGATTAAAATTGCTGAGATATTAAACTTTAATCTGCAATTACATGGATTACGATTTTAAAATTTCAATTGCGAAGATATTAAAACTCTGTTCTGCAATTACATGGATTAAATGCTTTGGATTCTCTTTGCTAAACTATTAAATAATGTTCTAGCAATTTACAGGGATGTTATTTTGGATTTTGGTTGATGAACTGTCTAAATTCTGTTTTATCAGCTATATGGATTATGGGGATTGTATTTGATGTATTGTATGTGGTGTTGCATCATTTATAGATCATTTATATTATATGCACCGATATGGGACAGTGGCATATGGAGGGATAGGTTAGATCAAAATGTTAATTCTTACCCATTCATACATACAGAATGGATTAACTAAAACAGTTATATCCAATATAGTTGTATGTCCTGTCAACTAAAACAGTTGAATGACATATTGAATGTTTGTTTACATTTCTATATTAGAAAGGAAATAGGTTTAATTAAAACATTTAAATCCTAATTATAGGTCATGTCTGGACGACGAATCATTGACCTACACAACATTGTATTTGGATGGAATTTATATACATAATTATGGTACTGCGATATGAGTTTGAGTCTCATAGTTGACGGTGAGGGAGCGTATATGCAGTAGGATGTGTAGTTGGCTATGTTGGTTGAGGTATACCCTGTTAGGCTTAGGTTATCGTGCCCACTCAGGTGCATTTTATATGTTGCCTTTTATTCAGGTTGAGACCCTCGTCATAGTCCAGTGAGAGTCCTGTAGTGTGGATATATATATATATATATATATATATATATTTACGGACTATATAGATATGGTTGAGACATCTAGGATGTATCTGCGTATCGGGTCTCTATTTGGATTGTAGTTAAAATAGAACTTGTTTGTAGGCGTGACCCACTATTATTTTTCAGGCATCGGACAGTTCCAGTTTTAGAGCTTATTTGTGCTTAGTAGAGACGGTCGCTCACTCTTCCGATTGCGTAGGACTGCTATTTATTTATTTTTAGTTTTGGAATTTCCTTGTTTAAGTTTAGTTTAACTACAGTTGGGATTTGAATAGGGGTCTACTAGATAGATTCCTAAGTTGTATTCATGGAGGATCAGTTATATCAGAAAAGTTATTTATTAATGGAATTTTGTTTTGAGGTTTCATTTTCTGGATTATCAATTTAGTTTTCTTTTCAGCAAATTTTATTTATCCTTGTTTATATTAATTGTATTCTGTATTCGTTTATTGCTAATTGATTTGATATCCTCGGATAATCGGGCGTGGACCTGGCCAACTTGCATCTAGAAATCCGAGGGTATCACACATCCTAATATTATATTCACCTCAAAAGCTCAATAAATTAAACACACTCTATATTAACTCTATAACCCTAATTTTAATGCTCTCATCTTTTCCATCCAAAACTTAGTTGCCGCCCCCTCACCCACAGACCCAGTCACCCAGCCACTGTATGTCACTACCATGCTTATTTCGGTAGTCAGAGAAATACTTCCAGTTAGTTAGTTCGTTTTCTTGCTCTTCTTATTTCCATCATATACCGTCAATGGGTAGATCTACAAGGGTCTTTTGATGGCAAAAAAATCATAGATGGAGAAGATCGATAGTAAATATCAAGGATTCAAAACCAGCCACAAATCTGAAGTTGGAACGATCAGGTTTGAGCAAGCATTTATATCTACATATATATACACATATAGACATACATAGATATTTTTTTGTTTAAGATTTTTGCATATAAATGTGTGATTGTATATATATATATATACACACACAATATATATGTGTATGTATGTCAGTATGTGTGTGTGTACGAGCTTCGAGCCAAGCTCGAGTTGCTCAGCGACCATTGCCAAGCCGAGTTCGGACTTTTAGGATGGAGCTCGAGCCGAGCTTGAGCACACCCCTACTCGACTTGACTCGGCTCGATTGCTGCCTTATGTGGAATGATGTATGTATATATATATTTATTGATATATATATATTATTTAAATAATCAAGAACTATTATGAAAGGTGTTACACACACACACACACACACACACACACACATATATTAAATAGTATATGTGTATATGTATATATCATTTAAGATAATTAGTATTATTATTATTCTTTGTATATCATGGTTAGTGCGATTGATTAAATTATAATAGACTGATTATTAAATTAATGTTACGCTAATAATATGTATGAGATGTTTATGTGTGATTTAGTTCATCGTTAAGTTTAAATTTGGTACATTGTTGAATTGTGGGCATGGATGAATTACTAAAGGCTTAGATATATGACCTAAATAATTATATGAATAAAATATATACATATTAAATATATAGCCTAAATAATTGTATTAATAAAATACATACATAATGATTAAAATTTCATCTATTGTTATTATATGTATAGGTTGGATTAGGATTAAATATTCTTAAATTAAATTAATCTTGTATGTACAGGTTAATGAATTATTTTATATATATTAATAAAATAATATTGGTGGAGACATGTGTGATGACCTTGTGGGCGGGTGTGCCGTGGGCGGGTGCTAGAGACACTGATAGGCTACCACACTGGTGAGCTACGGGTGCATGCACAGTCCCACATCGCCTGGGTAGAGGAAATGTGAAATGCTTATATGTGATGGTGCTATCTCCAATTGGTATGAGGCCTTTTGGGGTGAAGCCCAAGAGCAAAACCGTGCGGGTTCAGGTCCAAAGCGGACAATATCATACCATGTGGTGGAGTGGGTCGTTACAACATGAATAATTTGTCAAAGTCTAAATATTGGTGGTGTGATTTAAATAATAAAAATCATTATTGGGTTTTGGAATAAATATAATATTCTTTTAATTATATTTTGGATTAAATGATTAAATAACTGACTAGGATGAGATTAAAGTTAAAAGAGTTTCTTTTCAAAAGAAATAGTGGATTAGTCACGGTATAATTATTATTTTAATCATTATTTAATAGGTTTGAAAATTTAATGAACCTATTAATGGGTGTGATTAGTACGTGTGGTATATATAAATATTTATATATATGTATATCATTGTATATTAAAGATAAAAAAAAAAAAAAAAAACTTTATTAGGTTTAGTTTTGATTAGAGATGATCTGCTTATTGGTTTTCAGAGGTCTGGTAAAGAGAATTTGTTTGTAGATTTGACCCACTTATTTTTATCTTTCAGGTTCTTAAAGGTTCAAGTCTCAATGCTGAGGATCTGCAACTGGGGGACTTATCTATTATTTCTTCCTATTTCAAATAGGATATTTATTCATTGTTAGATGATATATTTATTTCATTGTTGATTGAATTATTGGATAATGTTTTTAGGGTCCTTGAATTATTGGATTCTCGAATTTTAATTTTGTAGAAGTATTAATGAAAGTATTATTTAATAGATTCTTCTTCAGTGACTTATTTATTCTTTTTATTTCTTTTTGTAATTTGTGCTTATTTGAAATATTTTAATTGTTTTGATATCCCCTGATTTTGTTCGCGAATTTGATTAACCCGTGTTCCGAAATCAGGGGGTATCACAGTTGGTATCAGAGCCTGACCCAACCAGAAATGTGCCGATAGAAACGTCAGGCCTCCGAGGGGGTAGATTGTGATAACCCTATGAATGGGTGTGCCGTGGGTGGGTGCGAGACACTAACAGGCTACCAAATTGACGAGTTATGGGTACATAATCCCATATCGTCTAGGTAAGGGAAATGTGAAGTACTTATATGTAGGTGTGTCATTCCAATTGGTAGAGGCCTTTTGGGGTAAAACTCAAGAGTAAAATCGTGCGGGCTCAGACTCAAAGCGAACAATATCATTCCATGTGGTGCAATGGGTCATTACAAATGGTATCAGAGCTTGACCCAGTCAGAAGTGTGCCGACGGGAACATTGGGCCTCTAAGGGAGTGGATTATGATGACCCTATAGGCGAGTGTGCCGTGGGCGGGTGCGAGATATTGGTAGGCTACCACATTAGCGAGCTACGAGTGCATTATCCCACATCGTCTGGGTAAGGGAAATGTAAAGTGCTTATATGTGGTGGTGTAACTCTAATTGGTATGAGGCATTTTGGGGTAAAAGCCCAAGAACAAAATCGTGCGGGTTCAAACCCAAAGCGGACAATATCACACCATGTGGTGTAGTGGGCCATTACAAATGGTATCAGAGCCTGACCCAGCTAGAAGTGTGCCGATAGGGACATCAGGCCTCCAAGAGAGGTGGATTGTGATGACCCTAAGGGCAGGTGTGAGACATTGGCAGGCTATCACATTGGCGAGCCATAGGTGCACAATTCCACATCGTCTGAGTAAGGGAAAGGTGAAGTGATTATATGTGGGTGCGTCATTTCAATTGGTATGAGGCTTTTTGGGGTAAAGCCCAAGAGTAAAACTGTGCGAGCTTAGGCCCAAAATGGACAATATCATACCATGTGGTGGAGTGGGTCGTTACAAATGTCATGACAGTGATAGAGAGCAATTGCATACTACGGCTCTTGCAATATGTCTCAACCTAACACGGATCCGGTTCAAGTCTTAGTTAATTAAGAGTTCATCCATAATTACTGACTATCAACCATTTATGATTACTATTTATGTTCATGTATTGATCGTCATCACATACATATAAATATCCCTTGTAGTCAAGTGGACATTATCAATTCCATAATGAATCGAAACATAATACATTGAATTTACCAATTATATAAAGCTTAAATATTTCAGAACATATGTCACTATAATCCATATAGGAATTCGTTATGACAGGGCATACAAATTCCAACAAATAAATGCAAAAGCCTTTTTATAAGAAATGTGAGATATAAATTTATAATTGGCATATTTCGTTGTCTAAACGAGTTCGATCGAGTTGTAAATTTTCAGTTTGATTTGTCAAGAATTAAGATCGGAAACGGAATTGAAGAAATTCAAGTGTTCATACTTCGATACACTCCGGGATGATGAGAACAAAGTTTTAGGACGGTAAGATAGTGTGTGAGGACACTTTGGAGGTTCAATATTGGTGTTTTTCAAGTTTGGCCGACTTGAACCAGTTTAACCACCCTAAACCAATTTAAGTGTGAAAAATTATTTTCTTCAAAAACTCACTAACCAATTTGAACCGGTTCAATCACTCTGAACTGGTTTAAAGTCTGTAGACAGTTTTGGTAACTTAGTTTCCCGATCTGTTTTGGCTTCCTGTTTTGCATAGACTTTTACCATATTAATTATGCACGAAATTGACTTGTTTTCTAAGTTAAATTATGTTTTCAAAAGTCTATAAAAACATGTTTTTTCACTTAGGGTTTTACGGTATTTTGCATACAAAATTCTGATTTAATTGAGAGCTATCTTTGTGAGATTTTTCAGTATTTTTCATTAAGAGCATACACACTATACACACGAGTGATTATGTATTGTTCTTATTATGATTGAAGTACGAGTTTGAAGATATCATCAATATCGATCAGAGAAAGCATAATTCATTTATTCTCTAACAAATTCAGATTTGAAGAAGAAATGTGTTTAGATCACATTTTGAAGGGGTCAAGGTGCTTTGCGAAATGTTGTTGATCTACCAGTAATCCTTCTACAAGAATCAAGAAGTAAGTATGAAGTCGAAAGCTGTTGGACGAGGGAGTCGCAAAGCCAGGGGTGTTCAACAAGTTGGTTCTTGGTAGAATGAAGGGGTATGAGCCCGAGTCAAAGTTTGTTGTATTTTGTTTCATACATAGTGGATATGTTTACGCTTGTGATAGCGCACAAAACTCAGAAGTTTTCGAATTGGTTTCCTCGCTAAAATCCAGTGTCACTCTAATTTTACTTGCATTTATTTTTGCTTTGTGATTTAATTAATTTACTTTTATTTCAGTAAATCTAATTTAAGCAAAAATCGGATAAAAGAGTAAGTTGAACCTATTCACCCCCTCTAGGTTGCTAATCCATATTATATTCCACAACCAATTAATAGTCATATTTGAGAGTACTTTCAGGATTAATACAAAAATATCAATAATGCGCATCACAAAATTGACTGAAAGTGGACGGAGGTGAAATGTAATGGGGCTAAGTTGCTCATTTTTAAAACTACAGGGACTGAGTTACTCACTTTTATATCATAGGGGGCCGGGTATTGTGTTCGCTTGGTGAAACTTTAAGTTTTTTTTTTTCTTTATTATTATTTTTTATTTTTTTGCACTTTTGCCTTTTAAGATTAAAAGCGTTGTGGTATAATTGATTTAAATCATTTTGGGAATTTTTTGTTTTCAACAAATTGTTTTAAAATTGAAAACGTTGTGGTATAATTTTGATATGTGTGTGTGTGTGTGTGTGTGTGTGTAAATGAACTCTTATCTATTAACGAGCAAGAAATCAACCGCACTAAACATGTTGAAGGTTGATATACTCATATATTTAGTTAATAAAAACATAAATACATCGAAAATTTGTTCCATTTAACAACTTTAAAATTATTTTTACCAAGCAAAATTAATGAGAACATTTCAATCTTACTTTTTATTATTTATTTTTTGAACTCTTACCCATGGATGAGCAAAACATTTATTCGCATTAAACATAAAACATGTTAATGGTTGAATCTGATAGTTATATATACGTAGTTAATGAAAGCATAAATACATTGAAAAGTCATTTCATTTAACAACTTTAAAGATTATTTTTACGAAGCAAAAATTGATGGGAATAATTTAATCTTACTTTTTACTATATATTTTTGTTTTCTAATGGGAAAAGTTAATGGGAAGCAAAAGTTAATGTGAACAATTTTATCTTACTTTTTATTATATATTTTTGTTTTCTAATTAAAAATACCAATTAAAAAATATTTCAATAAATTAAAATGTAAACATTAATTAATTCGTGTGAAGCATTAATTACAAATAAACATGAATCTCATATCTTAGAACTTTATGATTTTCACTTATATATAACGCATAAATAAATAATTAGATATAAATACCTCGATCCGTAATTGTAAAACTCGTAAAAATCAAGTTAAACGTCGAGATCCTTTCTGCGGAATGAAGAACATGCTAAACTACAATAGCCAAAGCGTGGAAACCGATTTCTATCTCTTGGCCTTTTGCACACATAAATATTATACGTATTGTTTTCATTAGCATACATAATTGATGGGGAATATGCACTTTATAAAGTAACCTTAATTTGGCTTTCCATCAAAGTAAAGAATAAATAGGAAAATACCTTCTCCAATAATTAATTACCATAAAGGTAATTTATAAGTTGACCAAATAATATTATATTAATCTGATATCTATTTACTGAACTACTAATTAATGAAATATATCACATGTCCAAATCATGTGGGTCACACAATTAATAAATAATCTTACATTTTCCCACTTGGCTCATATGATAACTTCTGTAGTGGTTTAGTAAAATAGTCATTAGTGTGTACCATAAATCAGATTGAGTCCTTAAGTTAG